>QLOD02000038.1:5346116-5376734 GCA_003260245.2 Sideroxylon spinosum | reverse complement strand
AATTTAATTAATTATCAATAATAAATTAATAAATACATTACATATTAATTTATTGAATTTAATTATATTATTTTTTTAAAATAAATTTAGTTTAACAAAATATTTGAATAAAATAGTTTATTTTAATATAATGCAATAAAAATAGATAAAGTGTTGAATTGACAAGAAAATTTTAATAGAAGAAAAGAGTGAAAAACACTTTTTTTTTCTTTTTACGGTTTTCTGTTTATGTTTTCATTTTTTTGGAAACAAAAAATATATACAACTTTAGGAAATAAATTTTTTTTTTCTAGTTTATAAAATTTTGAAAATATAAATAGAAAAACCTAAAATAAAAATAAAAACTTTATCAAATGAGGCCTAAATAGTATGAAATAGTATTTTTATTAGCCTTTCAAAAACCTAAAATACGAAACTGAAAAAAATGAACCTAGGGATAAAATAGTAATTTTATAGTCTGAGTTCAGACCTTGCTCGAAAATAAAGTTAATTGGTAAAATGGTTATTTTACAACCCAATAGCTTTAATGAGAAAAAATTTATTACAAAGTAGTTGTTTGTTTTTCATTTTTATGTTTTTCAAATTTTTGATCAAATTTTGATTGTAATTGAATGACTATTCCATCACTTAAATTATGAAATGTCTTTTCCCACGTAATGTGAAAAATGATTATTTATATAGAATAGTATTTTAACTTAATTTTTTGATACCAAATATAAGAATAAAATAGAGTGAAAATGGATTCTATTTCATTTCATTCTTATGTATCAAATATAGACGAATAGAAAATAGCATAATAAATAAAAGTTTAAGATATGAGTTCTATAAGGAGACCAAAATTCATTACCTTACAATCACTTGGCTATGCCCTTGTTTAAATTTAAATTTATATTTTATATTAATAGATTTAATGTTGGTATTAGTTGTCAATTTCCACTAAATATCTAATTTATAAAATATATTAGATTATTGCTAGAATTTTAACATGTATTATGTCATGCTCCTAACCTCATAGTTCATGACGGATAATATACGAATATGAGAAATAAATAAAACTTGATCTAAAGTCAAGTCAAATCAAATCAAATAGTAACATTCAAAGCATCTATTGTATGTCCCTTACTCGCATATTAAAATAACAATATATGGTATCGTAAGAATAAAATCTAATGTCATACTCAAGTTACACAATCCAATGCTTTTACAGTCATACTAATGTTTCAAATGTATTATAAGTTTAGGACCCACACCACAAGTTGCACAAATAAATGTACAACAATCCAAGAACAATATATAACACTAGGTCATGACCATCGGTCTCAACTTAACTCCGGTGACTACTCTCTGGCATCTCGAGGCCACCTTCGAATGAGCATCATCGTCCAATAGGTAGAACCGTGCAAATATATACAAGTGTACAATAATTAAATACGTAATATAACTCATAGCAATTTCAATAAAATATAATATATCAATCCAAGTAAGATGCAATGCTTAATGCATTCTCTAATCTCCATCTACTTCCAGTATCCATCTTAGTGACAGACCTAGGAATTTGGATAAGCGTAACCTTAAATCACAAGTAAAATTTTAAATTTCATATTAATGTATAAAATATGATAAGATATAAAATACTATATATTGATATTAAATGTTTCTTACATAAAATAACCTTTAAATTAACAAAACATTCTACAATAATCGTCTTCATTTTCTTATATTCTGAAAACATGTATAATTTTTCTATAAAAATGGGATGACTATTTGTATTCATTTATTTGATTATCAATTTAAGTAATGTTATAATAAAACAATATTAATTTAAGCTTACTTAAAATAAAATCAAATAAAAAAATTTCGAAAGTAGAGTAGAATATAGATAAAGATGATAACATTTGATGCAACTCAAATACGAAACAATCTATAGAACGAGTTACTGAGAAAAAAATTCAAATACGATGCAATATAAATTTGTGAATCAAAAATTAATACGATTTAAAACAATTTGAACTAATTATAAAATAAATTAATTATTAAATATACTCATTAAACTTTAAAATATTTGAGCATTTACACACTAATATAAAATCACTACCCTTAGGGCATAGGTACAGGTGAAAGTCATTATAGGAGTGATATAATCTATTTTTTTTTTACTTACCATAAAAAACATAATTTTTATAGAAATCCTATGTAGACCCTCACCCACCCTCGGCATACTGTGGCTTTGCTATTGTTCGATCTACCCCTAATCTTATCCTGGGATGGTTGATACTCTCCAAAGCATGCGGGGCATTGTGTTACACTCCTATATGTGTAAGACTTACTGGAACTTTGTTACAACTTTTGGCTAAACTTAATGGAATTGTGTTATCATTTTGGCCTTTTTATTAAGAAACCATATTACACCATTAGTCAAGCATATGCTTATCTTAAGCAGGGTTTGGCTGCAATCCAAAAAAAAATACATAATATATAATTTCAAAATTAATGTCCCAACTCCAGTGACTAATTTCTAGTTGTATATATCAATTGTGAGTCGTTCGTTTTTTTTTATTATTAATTTTTTTTTCAAAATTAAGGATTTCATTGATTTCATCTATATATATGACCTATGTTTCGATATGTCAACAATGTTAATATGATACTCTCGGCTAATAAACAATAATAATATCAAACGAATGATGCAACCCCAATCTCATGTAACTAAATATCATCTTAATTGTAGCAATACATTTCTATTAGACTTCATAATGATTTGAATTCATTTAATATTTAAAAATTAATAATCAATGGCCATGGACACAAAAAAAAATAAATTTAAAACTCAAAATAAAATTTTTTTTATTTTTTATTTTTTGGTGAAAAATCAGCAAAGCTTGTCTGGACACTATCTAGATGCCCATCTAGACAATCCTATCCTTATCACACAACACTAATTTTCTAGATTCATTTTCAACAAAATATCAAACCAAAAACTCACCAAATCGCCAATCTAAACCACAAGCACACAATCAATTATGTATAGCCTTAATTTAGATCTCCAAATTTTTTCAAAAAATTTTAAAAGTTTTGAAATTACTTCAATAAAAATTTATGACTTATCACATTTACATCATATCAACACTAACTTTTGATTTTTTTGGCACTTCGAACACCCCATAAACATCAAACACAACTTAATAATATGTTTTTATAATATTAATTTCAACGATAATTCAAAGAAATGCAAGATTTTAACATATATGTTTACAAACGCACACATACCTGCATGCATATATATATCAACACATATTTTCAATACTTAATCAAAGCAAGCATGTAAATATCAAAATCATACTAATAACACTAAAAACACATATGTACCCGAGATCTAAGGAAATAGGAAGAAAAAAGAAATATATGAGATATAAAGAAATTTTTAAAATTAAGATAGGTATTATTAATTTTCACAATTATGGGATCTAAAACAAAATGAATGCCAAAGGTGACGTCACATCGCAGTTTTGTTTGTTTGTCTGTTTTTTTTTTTTAGTGTGCATTTGGCTACGCAAAAAGATATAAATTTCAGTAATTTCTAATAATTTTTATTAATTAAATTTTTTTACACGTTTAGTAAATTTTTAAAATTTTCAGTAATTTTTACTAACTTTTGAGTAGGTAGCCAAATGAAAAAAAAAAAACAAAAATGGAAGTTACCAAAAATTTTAATTTTGTTGCCAACCAAATGCAGACTTATTGTTAATAATCTTAATATTTAAAAAATAGTGACGATTTTTTAATATTTAAAAAATTATTATTAATATAAAACGATATTCCAAATATCATTTGTAAGCAGATTTTTAAATATTTGCCCCAAGTACGCGTTTGCCCTAACTGAGGGGACGAAAATGGTTGCTGGTGCTTTCAGCCTCTGCCAGGTGACAAAAATTTCACCAATTGATATGAGAAATTTAAATTTTTTTTTTTCTTTTTCTGGAAATGATCTTCGTCAAATTCCACAAGTAAAGAGACCACTTCACGAATCTTACTAGGATTGCTGCAGTTTTCGTCGATTTGGCATGGCTTTGGGGTTGGAACAAATCGACATATTTTTAGGAGGCCTATTCCTGCTATATGAATGGCAGATGAACTTACATTGTTTCGGATTTGATAGGACTTGATTTAAATTGATTTAATAAGAATCTTTATTAATTCTTATATTTGAAATAAAATATAATTTTATAAGTTAGATTTGATTTTATTTTATAACTTAAATTTTAGAATTTATAAATCATTTGAAATCCAATCCAAAATAATAGAATTTAATGAGAATTCATTATTTTGTTAAACAATCTAAGTAAATAGACAGATTTACCCTCTTATATCACATTTATACGTCTATTAATGTGGTCAAGCTTGATATTTTTCTTAAATCAATTCAATTCAATTCTTAAATTCAAATTGTGTTCCAAACACAAAATTTTATTCATCAAATGAAATGAAATCCTTATTTTAAAATGAAATTAATTCTAATAAAATAATGTTTCAAGTGGATCGATCAGGAATCGACAATGAAATCTTTATTTTAAACTAAAATCAATTATGATAATTAAATGTTTCCAAACAGAGATCATCCAATGGGTGTCGGTCGACACCATTATTTGTCACTCCTCACTAATAGTATATAGGTTTTTTTTTTCTTCTTTTGGTTTTATATGAATTTATAATTTAATTGTTTTTGAAAAATTATAACTTTTAAGGCATGTTAAGTGATGTTTGGATGGCCAATTTTCACAAAAAGTTAATGTAAAATAACACGAATCTAAATTTGATTAGAGAAAGTAGGTAAAAATTAATTTTTTTTGGGTGTTTTTTTGATAAACTAAAATCCCTTATCGCATTTGTCAAAAGAAAAAAAATAAATAAAAAACCTTACGTCTACTTCATTAAATGTTAATAGTTTAGATAAAAAAAGCAACAAAAAAAAGTTAATGTTTAAAATTTTTATCTAAATAAATGTAATTTTTTTATTTTTTTGTATGAATACTATTAATATGCCTAAAAATTAAAATTTCTTAAAAAATAAAATAAATTTTAATAAAAAAGTATACAAAACAGAAAAAAGCTAAAAAATAAATAAAATTAAAAACTATTATATGACCAAACAAACCCATATTGTCAGCATTGAAAGCACTAGTTAAAATAATTTGTACGAAATAAAAACTGCTATCTAAAATAATATTTTTTACATTAAAAAATTTATTTGAAAGGTATTTTTAATTAACATTATTATTTTAAATATTAAAAATATAATCCGCATTTTCCTAAATACTTTAAAAAAAAAAAAAACTCCTCTCATCATATCGTATGATTTAAAAGAAACCGCTCAATAACTCACTGCCATAAAGGCGGGCGTTATTTTAAAGCCGCGAAACCAAACAAAAAAAAAAAGGAAAACGGAGGGAATACGAAAAGCGGCGTGGCGGCAAAATTAACCAAAACCGCTCTGCTCTGCTCTCGTTTCCTCTCCCTCCGCAAATCGTACCAAAATTAGCTTTCTCTGCAATTTCTGATTCCCTCTCCCCAATTTCTCCGTCGGCCAGCTCGATCGTCGAATAGCCATGTGCGTCCGACTCCGAAAGGTTCGTTTGTTTCTAATCCCAATCATTTGATTCGTTCGTTCCGTTGAGTTTTCTTTGGCTGTTGCGTAATTGTTATTCGTTTGCTCAAATTTTTTTTTCGAGGCAGTCGACGTTTGAAGTTAGTTTGAAGTTATATGCGCATTGAATGGTTGTACGAATCGGTTTTAGGCGATTGCCTCTGTTTAGAGTTATATAGTTCTGGTTTAGCTTCAAGTTATGGTCTCCATTTCCAGAATTCGTCATTTTTCTCACCGATCGAATTGTTCTCTTATTGTGTGGTTGGCTTGTGAATATCGTTTTTATATTCATAAGAACAATATAATTTTTTTAGTTAGTATAAAATATTTATTTCTTTTATTTAAAACAGTTCTTCTAGACTTAGAGACGCGAAATTACTTATCAAGTTTTTGTATTCAACATCCATTACAACGTTATTTTTATTGGTAAAAAAACAGCTAATCCATTAAATCTTCATATTAGACGTTTTAAATTTGTACAAATTTATAAAAAAATGTATTATTAGCGCAATCACAACAAACCAAGCCAAAATGTAAAAAGTCTATAAATAAATTTTAAAATATAGAAGAGTTTAAGATTATTGAACCTGGCACCACACTGAAAAGATTCAGCTTAATCAATCTAAATAAATATAAATAGTAGAAATATAGGCCACTTCTACATTTTTTTTCCCCAAAAAAAATCTTGTAAACTATATATCAGTGAAGAAAACTTCTTTCCTTGTAAGACTTATTTTCTTGTGTGATTGGAAGCACTTTGAAATTACATGAGAACTGAAGAAGTAAACTCTGTTTATTTTGTAAAGACTATATGCGTATACATGATTATATATATATTATCAAGTTTATTTTTTATTACCTTCGAAAAAAATAAATAAGTGCTCACTGGGTTAAAAATTTTTAGATCACATCCCAATGTCCTAACATTCTTTATTTTATATTAATTTTAATTTTTTTAAAGTTACCTGTTAGTATCTTATTATAATTAGATTTCTAATGATTCCAATTTTATTTTCTACTAATTTTAATTTATTTAAAGTTACCTTTAGTATCCTTTTTTAATTAGAATGGTATTGACAAGGAAGTTACAGAATTAGAATATGAATTTGGCTTTATCATTGGAATTCATAAGCATTAAATAGTTCAACAATGTTCTTTGGATAATGATAAACATATGTGGTGGTTTAAATTTTAAGGGCTTTTTATCTATTGGAAATAAAAAATAAGATTAAATAAAATATTCAATATATATTATTACCTTTTTAAATTGGGGGTTTCTATTTTAGCGGGGCCTTAGGCTATTACCTAAATTACCTACCCATCGAGTGGTTTTATTGATCTAATAAGCTTAATTAGAATTTTGATTATGGATCAAATTGTCTTTGCTCTCAATGGACTGATTTACTCTTAGTTGTAGTTTTGGTCAGTTTAATGCTTTTTGCTGCTTTTGTGGTCGTTGTAGTGTAATTTTTCTTGATTTTAATAGTTTTTATATGGCTTCCTTCTCGTAGTTTTATTGAATCTGTCTCTAATTGGTTTGGTTTATGCAGGATGTTATTTTGGGGATCATTTCATATCTAACGTGTAAATTCTACGGGCAGCATGGGCCTTGCTAACTCTGTTCTTCTTCAACTTCCTTGAAGAATGAGGTAGGTTAGCAAAGATGGTTTTGTTGTCTGTCCTTGTGTTTTCATTTTCAACATTTTATAAATCCGTTCTAATTCCAAAGCAGACGTTATTGGCGATCAGTTGCTTGTTGGATGTGCACCCTTATTTTGAGAATCATCTCCTTGCTGTTCCTAGTTTCATTCTCTTGTTGGTGCTTTGAGTTAAACTACATTTGTAGCAAACAACACAAACCATTATTGTTTTTTAATATTCAAGCTTTGTTTCTATAAAACCATCACCGCCCTTTCCAGATGACTAGAAGGGGGAGAACAAAGAAAATGGACCTTCGTATGTTCTGCTTGGGTTCCTACTTATTGCTTTCCCTTCTCCTTGCCTTTTTTTGTCTACTCTAGTTGAATTTGTTCGAAATATGATTTTATAGTGGAATTTGATTTGTGATTTTGCTGTTTTTTTTTTTTGAATTCAACAGGAACACAGAGAAATTTCTTTTTTCTCAATAATTGATATTATGACATACATGGGCTTTACCCGTTCTTAAACTAAGTTGGAAGAACATCAAATACATTTTGTTTGGAAAACGGGGCTAGGGTGACTCAAAGCCGTGGCCATTGACCAGGCTGGGCAGGGCATTGTTTTCCATTAAGCTAACCCCTCTCGTCTATTGGTGTTTATATGTTGGGAATTTAGGCCTCTTAAATTCATTCCCTAGGAGTTACCTTTGGCAAAATATCGAGAAAGACAGAGAAGTAACTAACAATACAAGAATTTGTGTGAAAAATTCTCAAACCGATGGAAACTATGGGCACTCAGAGAAGAAAATTCATTATGTGAAAAATTCTTATAATCATACAATTCTTTGTCCCACTTAATACCCTAAGATACCTCACAAAACAATTCCCGAAGAAAACTTCTCACCTTACAAAAGAAGAATTTAACTAGGAATTTTCTCTATAAATAGGATCCTTTATAAACACTTTTCATTCATTTAATTATTTAATATATTTTTGATTAGTTAAAAGTTTTGTGTTCTTGTTTGTTTGGTTCTTGTGGATTCAAGGCCGTGCTCTTGTGGATTCAAGAATATTAGTATATTTCGAATTAGTTAAGAATTCTGTTTTCTTGTTTGTTTGGTTCTTGTGGATTCAAAAATAACCTATCGTACTTGAGGAGAATATTTTGCCAAACGCCCCACTGCTGCTTAAAACCTTGATAGGTTTCTCCTTTAACTGATTCCATTTTCCATGCCATCGCCTTTTGAAAAAAACATAATGCTTCTCCACCCCCCCCCCCCCCCGGGGGCGCCGGGGGGGGAGGATATTGTAACTCACTGATGCTTTCAAAAATAAATAGTTTTAAAATGAAACACGCCCTAAGCACTCTCTTGAATTCTCTGTTAGGATCCATACAGAACTGCCATACTTGATTAGCTGGAAGTGGTCGATTGAAAGCTGACAAGCCTCTGTCACCCATTTGTGCTTTGTTCTTGTCTTTTAAAAACTATATCATTATTCTCCCTGAGCATATTTTGCTTACCATATCTGCCAACCCTTCAACAAAAGCTGTGGCATTTTTGGTATCCTTAGATAGGGTTTTGTGGCAATTATATAATTCTGGGCCTGTGGAGAACAATTTTACCATGTTTCCGTTTGAATTTCCTAGTGCATTAATTAGAAGTAGATAAAGAAAACGCACCAGTTTGAACTTGAGTTTATAATGAATTTGATGTTAGTGGTGCAGGGTGAGATAGTGATATAACTATAGAAGGCGGGGCTTATGTTCACATGATACTCCTCACTCACATTTTTAGAACCGGCATGGATTATACAGGTAATCTTTGCCCCCACCCCCACCCCCAAGTCAGCCAAACATCTACCACCACCAAAAAAGAGGAGATTATTTCACAATGTAAGCAGATAGGGTTCAACAGTTGATAGTTTTGCCTATGATAATTGAAAATCACAATTGTTTTATTTTGTGTAATACTGCTTGGAACTAGAAGAACTAGTAACATAAGAGCGCCAGAACCGATATTTCCTTGAGTTGGTTATATATGTGAAGTGAATTGATCTCTTCTGAAGCAATTACCTATTGGTCCTGGAGTCTATATTTGGGTGTTTCATCTTAAAATCCTTGCCTTGGGTTATTTTATTTTTTTTGTCTCTGCACTGATGGGATATTCTGGATGTAGAAGGTCAATGCTGTATCTTGCCAGAGACAGGATAAACTGGATATTGTATTTTTTAAATTTTCAGAATCCACATTTGGTACTTTTTTTGAGTAGGAAGCAAGCTGAATAAATGGGGATGTAAATCGAACCATGACAATGTTTAGTGGGGGAAGGGTTTTAACGTAACTCGAACCACGGCCTTAATCGGGGTGTTTTTCTTGCCACATTGGGCAACCTTCTTCTCAATCTTCACATATTTTGATGGAGGGGATATTGCTGCATTGAAGCAATTAAATTAAATTTTGAATTGATTTTAATTGCTTGTAAGGCTATAAGGTAGTTCGGTGTTCGATCATGGAAAAGGATAACTGCTATGGCTTTGGGTTTTAATCAATCAACGCTTCCGTCATCAATGTTAGCCTTCTTACTAGTGTAACTCAAGTTATCGACTTTCAGTTTCCTTGCAGTTGGAGTTCTGTCCTAATTAGGTGGTGTGGTTGTCATTAAAAATCTTAACTTGCCTACAGATATATAATTGGTCAAGCCGCTCAACCAATCGTCTCAGGCTCGCGTTCCACTTTTTCTCGATTTTTGGTCTCTTTCCTGTGCAGTTGCATAACATAGCATGCAATAACAGGAACGAAATTTCCTGCTTAAAACTTGAGAAACCCAAAAAGCAATCAGATGGCATATTTTGATGCTATCTGGCTGATTACTGAAGAATTGCCCAACTCTGAGCATGAATGAAATACCTATGATTATGTTAATTTTACATAAATTACATGCGTTCCCATTTAGCATAGGATAAAACAAGCAAGCAAATTCTCCTTTGCCATCCCCCCTCAACAATACTCTTGTTGAGTGCCACACCACTGAATCTGGTGCTCTGCTCTTTCTGCATCGTTATTGAGCGTATTATTCTTGCTTGTCTGCGGTCTTACCTTTCAATTTGCTAGCAGGAAAGTGTAGTCTTGCCATCAGAGGGCGTGGTGCTCTCGTCTTCTGGTCAAATCCCCTTACGCAAACAAAGCCTGCAAAAAGAATTAGCAGGTTTTACATGTTAGCTGATAAAGCAAAGTGTCATACATGCCTGCACACGCATTCAATGGCATCTAAGTCGATTGTATGAAATCAGTTTTACATAGGTTGCATGCGACTCGTTCACATCACTTTGGAAGATTGCTGGACTACCAGATCAGGCACATTTTTCTTTTTGGGGGGGGGGTGTGGGTGGGTGGGGTTCCCCCTCCAGTTACTTATTTCCCAGACAGAGGTGAATCACTTCTTGAACTATGAAACTCTGCTTCTTAAATAGGTTTTCCATGGTACCAAATCTACCCTGGGATTTTGCTTGTGGATCTATTGTGCGGAACAGATTCATGTGTGCTGAAGCTTGTGCAGAAGTTGATGAATGACCAATAAACCGATAGTTCCACTCTTTACCTATAATATGCTATTCATACCATAAGAATATTACAATCTAAATAATGCAGTCAAGCATAAGTTTTAGCGATTAAAGAAATAGTCTAAGTGATCAAAGCAACGCTAGCTCTATTCCTATTAACTGGTTTTAAGGGTCCCCGGTAAAATTTCAAATTATCATCTTCGCTTTGGTTTATCCCTACGATAAATTAACATGCATAGTTATCATTTCCCCGTTCAACAAAGCAATATTTCCGAGTCTTGAGTTTAAATATCACTATCGCCCAAAAAAGTCAACAATCTGATGTGATTGGTTCCTTAAAAAAATGTCAATCCAGCCATATGTGAGGTAGCTTATTGAGAGAAAATAAGCCAATATAAATAATAAAATTTCATTTAGGTTTTTAAATAAGATGGTAGCAATTGGTTTCCCAATCTTCTTTACAGGGTAATGGTGATGAGATGAGTGGCTATATAAATTTGTGAAGTGAATTATGAAATCATTTTTAGAGTATCGTGAAAATTGTTTAAAAAGTATTGTACTATTGTTCTCTATTTGTTTCAGTGTGTACCGTACAACTAATTTTAGAACCAATGGAAGCAAACAATAAGCGATAAATTTGCTGTTCCTACATACCTCTCCAAAAGCAGTATTGAATACTCTCCGTTGATAGGCCTAATATACAAGGAGAAAATAAATGTCATTTTAAAATGTAATTTATAAGTGATAACCAATATTTTTCTGTTCTTTACCTTTGAATATTGTTGGTATAGAGGTTCCAAAGTAAACCGTGCGCCTTGGTAAATTCCAAATCCAAGACCTAGGAACCTCAATTGGGTTAATGCTAGAATCATGGTCAGCGAACACCTGCACAAGAAAATTTTTTACTGCTTCCTATTGTCAAAAGGTGTACTTGTAAGAACTTGATTCAGCTGGCATTGTTATTTACCTCATTAACTTGAAAATATGTGCCATTGAGGGGAAAGCTTCCTCTCATGGCTGTTCGACATGGTATCTGTTCAGGATGTGCTGTAAGTATCACATATAATTTGATGCAACTAGTTTGTTACATCATATTTTCATGGTAGCAAAATGCAGAACCTCACCAGAAGTGTCCCTCGAACAGTTTGGGAGTCTGCTTCTCGAATGCTATTGCATGAAAAACATGTAGTCTCATCACATAGTTTTCCATATTCTTGGGAGCTACATCTCCTTTCTGGTGGTTGAATGGAACTAGGAGTTTCACCTGTCACGGATTGGCACATATAGAAGGATCAATTGGTAAATCCAAAAAACTGAATTAAACATGAATGAGCTAAATGTCCAGTTTTCCATGTTCTTCTCCTTTCCTAGTTGCACAAAATATCAGAGAAGTTGTGGTGGTTTAGAAGGCTATAAACACAAATAAGCTCTTTATCCAAAATGTTCGTGCCCCCTTAAATAATAGTGTATGATTCTGTTGTAGAATTGTTCCGGTGCTGTTTTGAGAAATTGTGACAAGTTTGGGGATATGCATACTTAAATTATCTATTCTTGTTTGTGTTTTGTTCTTACCAGGTGTCCATATAGCGAGAAGGTATGAGCATGGGTCATCAGGTTCTCGTTTGTCTAACTGTAATTATGGAAAGTGTATGCAATTAGAAAATATATCAAGACAACTGAGAATCAAACAATAAATTTCTCAGAATGTAGTTATAGTAATATGAACCCCATCTAGTAGAGGATGTGAATCTGGAAGCTCATACCTGCAGAATAGGCAGAAGCAATTGGTATTAGTAAGGACTTAATGTTACAATTCATTTTAGGAAAATTAACTTCGTTTATAAGGAATTTGTGAATAATATTGTACTTAGCATAAACTTCCTTGTCAAAATTTGCAACCTCTCCCCCCCCCCCTTGAGGATACTATGTGGGCTACGTTGTTACATGGAATTTCCTACTCTTCCAATGTACCGGTTAATACTGGATATGATGATTGAATGTAAAGGTCTGCCTCCTGCATCCAAATTACATATTTGGATCTTTTATTTTTAAATAATATATTTGAAAAATTAATTGTTTACATTTGATGATAAAGAAAACTTCTGGTCTTTCACATAGTTGCAATATAAAAATCTTATTTTCTCTAAATTTCATATAATTTCAAGTACATTCCTAAAAGTAAGCATGTTTTTTTTGGGTAAATGTTAAAAGTAATCATGTTAGTATATTACAAAATATACAATATATTTATTATTAATGACATGTCGAGATATCCATAACCAACTTTTTGATGCATACCCAATATCCTAAATTTAAGAGTTTTGAGAAGTCTTACATCTAGATACATACCTGCTTGATACTCATACTTAGGTCTTTGTAACATGAGTGAGCTATAATTTTGGAAATAGATTTTTCTGTTTGTTTTAGTAATCTAGGACTTTCCATTGTCTTTAGGTTCATGTGTTATGTAAGGATATCATGACCAGTGAGCTTCAACTTTTTTGTGGTTGAAGAATCTTTTTTCAATGCTGTAAAGAGGCAATGGATCTAGTGGTAACTTCAATAATTTGGTCAATCTTTTTGAGAAATAGGTAGTGCCTACTTACACTTGGTGTTCTGTTCGTAGCCGGCTCACATTTTTAAGTTTAGGCACTGGGATTGAAGCAGCTTCTGGAGTTAAAGCTACCAAGGCCTTTGACACATCACCCTCCTGAAGTTCCATATTATTTTGCATGTAATTTTGCAGAGTTTGGGAGAACTCTTCAAGATTAAGTTTGATTGTGGGAATTTCCTCAGGGTCTTCACAGAACATGTCCTCGATGTCACTGTCAGGCGCTTCTTGTTGTTCAGGTTCTGGCGTTGCTGGAACTTCAACAATAGGTTCTGGTGTTGCTGGCACTTTGATAATAGGTTCACATTTATTGTTTTGAGATTGTACTTGCAGTTGTTGATTAGCCTGAGGTGGAGGTAGCTGCAATGGTTTGATGAATGTCACCGGGTTTTGAGTAGCTTCTTCACTTTCAGTTGCACTCACAATGCTTTTCTCTTCAGGCCCCGGAAGGGCAAGCCTTGCACTGCAACCAACCTTTTCCATCAGTCATTTAGTATATCGGAATATCTTTGAAGAGAAACGAGTTTGTTTTCAGGAAGACATGCAATTGAACATTTTTTATATAACATGCATTTCGTGAATAACAAGAATGAAGTCATGTTTTACATGGCTGATATGAAATTGTGACTCCCATAAATTTGACAGCTGCCAAACAAATTTGGCCTAGAATCAAATACAATATGACTTCTATAGAAACAAAATAGGCTATGAATAATGTCAATCTTTTAATATCTGAACGTGTGTATAAACACAACACGTACAACACATGCATGCATCTCTATACGCGTGAATATGTGTATGTACGATCAATTTGTATTTTCACCTAGTGATTTTTGGCCCCTCATGAATTTTTGGCATCATTTGAAAAGAATAATTAATTTGTCAAATGTAAAAGTGGTTTCCCCAACTCACAGAGAGATCTTGAACCAGACTCTTATAATTGGCTTTTGTGGTGATTGAAGTGTAAAGATTAGTTACAGATGATGGGCAAACCTTGCAAATGCACTTGCAAAATGCCGACATTCTCCTCTCATTGGACATACATTGCAATTTGGTTTGCTTTTTGTGCAAAAAACCTGCAAAATTTGTAATGAACACCTGTTAACCTTTGTAATTAATCATCAGTTAGTGGGGAAGCACAATAGAATAGCAAATGCTACATACCTTTCCAAAAGTAATCATCTGGTAATGTAACTCATATCTGTGACAAATAGCATGATGAGTGAATTCCATTGCATGTTCTAACATAAATTCATTTAACATTCTTGCATATATTTATATGAAAGTATGTGTATGCCAATTAGATTACGGATATAAGCAGAAATGTTCATTTACAATGATCTTTGATCGAGCTTGCAGAGTCGAGGCCAGAGATATTTCTGAATCGATTCCAACACTGGGTACCTATGTAGTAACAGCAATTTTATCTTTCTGTTGTCAATGACGGAAGTACTGCTGTAAATTAGTTGGCACTAAATACTCACAGTTCTAAAAGATGCAACTGAAGTGACTCAGGCAGCGGCCGAAGGGGTACCCATCCCAGTCTGACAGCTATACGTCCAACATTTGTGTCAACCTTATTGAAGATTTTCAGGTACAAAGTGTTTAGAGTTAAGCCTTCTCCATCTTGTTTTGAGATATCTTGTACTGTTAACTTATACTTACTGGGAAAGCAAGATGGTGGAGCGTCAAAAGCCGCACACACTCCACACTTTTCAAGCCCAACCCCCTCACGCTCAACAGATATTCTCTACAAGTATAAAAATTCTGTAAGCATTTGTTTATTGATTCTTTTTATCTCAGGGAAAAGCTGGAATTAATTTGTCAATTCGATAATAGCTGGTAAATTACACTTTGAACCCCCTTACAATTTATACCTAATCTTAGCTCAGGACTTATGCTTATAATTTGTTGCAATGTGGACCTTTTATCAACTTCAAATTGGGAAATTTTAAGGGGTAAAAAAGTAAAAACACATTTTTTTTACGTATTTGCATCCAAAACCCATTTCTATTCCCTGTTTATAAAACCTGATAATTGACGTGTTTAAATTATTATTATGGTTTTCTAAGAAAGTACATGCTTATAACCTTCCAAAAAAAGTACATACCGAAAATAGAAGTGAGGTTTTTACTGGAATATGGAAAGAAATATGTGATTTGATATTTACACTCCTTAAATTAAAATGGCCACATGGCCAGTAAATGGAATGTCACCTAATGTAATTTAAGAAAGGGTTCACATTGCAACAAATTGGAATTGTATGGACTTAATTATTACAATTAAAAGTAAGGGTCTTGAAGTGTGATTCAGTGTAAGGTTTAAAGGTGCAAAATATAATTTACCTGTAATACATTTCTCTTTAACGTAAAGAAATAATCAGAAGATCTTCTGTGGACTTACTTCGCTTTGTCAGGTGGAACATCCCTGAGCCATTCAAGATCAATGCTTCCATGTTCTCTAATCAGGCGGTTCAAGAAATCCTGCATATTTTCATATATCATTGGTTCAATGGCTTTTTTCTTTGTATCGAGTGCTACAACATATGTAAGCCATTGAAATCCAAATGATTGAATAAGTAATAACTTGTATGAAATGTAATATTTGTACCTTAATTCTCTCTGCTAGCACGTTGTTCATTCCCCTTTCTTTGATGGTGTTAGCAATGTCATTAACATCTGCACTCTGTACTGCTTCCCAGTCCAATGAGTCCATTGTGTTGGCTGTTCTCTCTCTTTTACCTTTGGCTCGTGTCCGCAATCTTAAGCTATCCCAGTTAACTGGGTTCTGTTTCTCCTTTCCAATCCTTCCCCTCTTCACTTTGGAAGTATCAGATGTTCCATCGATTGCCTTACTGGGATGGTGTTTTAAACTTGACTCAACTTCGGTATGCTCAGTGTTTGGGTTTTTAATTGTGCTGGTGCTCGCTGTTACATCCAATGTTTCTTTTGAAAGATTTGGGGCCTCAAGAACTTGCTGTATTCTATGCTTTTGCTCTTGCGTCTCTGAGTGTGTGTTATCCTTGGGATTCCCTACTGTCTTGTTCTGAGACTGGAAGATGTTATTCATCTCCCCTTCAAGGCTACTGCAGGCGTGATTGCTTTCACTGGGAGATTTTGGTGCTTCTTGGAAACTTGTAGTCATGATCTTTTGAACCATACCCTGGCTAACAGATTCTACTGTTACTACACTTATTTCACTTGTGCAATTCTCTTCATTTTTCTTGGAAATATCAGAAAACAGACTTTCTCCTCCCAACATCTCAAAGGATTCAACTTCAGGAACTCCTGAGTTCGGGGTCATTTCTAAATAGTAATCACTAGAAGGGATGATGGGCCTTGAGGATATTCTAGGACTCTTTGATTGGTCCTTGTTTTGTTTCTGTGCTTCACATTCTGAACTTTCTATGCAGGGGTGCCCATTTTCTGCTTTATAAACTGACTCATTTGCAATTTTGTGATTGTAAAGCCCATGTAAGGTTTCTGCCCTCTGTAATAGCTCTATGAAAGAAGAGCCATCATAGTTGCTGGGGTTTGATCTGGTTGCTGTATCTGCTCCTAAGTTGTCTGGCAAGCATGATCCTTTTCTTTCAGCAGTTTGAGCCATTGATGAGTCCACAGAGTTTTGAGAAGAACCGGCAGAATTCTGGGAAAGTAAATCATCCATTTCTCTTTTTTCTCCAAGGAAACTAGTCACCTCTTTATTTGCTGTTGTTGTATGGTATACTTCTAAATCACTTCCTGAAATGTCTGGTAATTTACTTTTCAAATTATATGTTGACTTTATACCACCACTTCTGCTTCCAAGAGATTCATCGCTGCCGACAACTTTTTCTACATCAAAGGTTGGCTGATTTGATTTTTCTTCATGCCATTTGATGGTATCATCTGGATTCAGTATGCACACTTCTGGTTCTTGAACCAATACACTTGTCTCTTCAAAACATCTTCTGTCATTGCCCTTTAACTTGAGAGGAAATCGTGCAGCAAGAGACATGAATGCAGAACTGCAAAGAATAAAGTTAGTGAAGAGGTTTTGCATTTCAACTGTCATTAAATTCCTAAGTTTGAGATTCCAATTGACCTAGAAAGATGATCCGAGACATTTTGCGTAAGGAAAACTCCAACCACAGAGTCCACAACTGATCCTTTCCATGGAGAGAAACGTCTATCTCCTGCAAATATTAGAGTAGACTGTAAAATCACCAAAATTTAGCAAAATTTAATAAATGAACTGTGTTATCTGTTTCTGTCGTGTTCCAGGGGTTTGACAAAAACAAGAGGATGCCCTGAAGTGCTTGCAAAGGTAATGATCTGCCAGTTATTGATGTCTAGTTAATGGTAAATGTCACTGCCATTTTGATGCGGAGCAGAATGAATTGGAGTTCTTGGAACAGTGGAAGCAGAAATTGCGTGATATTTTGATTGAGGAAATCTTGCTGAAACTTCCATTTCTTAACTTATTAATTTTCTCTTAACATTTCTGTTATAATTAGCTTAAGTATCAAGTTAGAATATTTTAGCAATGAAAATTGTTTAACTTCCGTATTTTATGTTATTCTGTTTCTAAGTAGGATTTCTGTTTAAGCCCTGTAGTCCTACGGAATTGGGCAGCTTTGATGTTTGAGTAATAAAATTTCTCTTATCGATATTTTATTCAAATTTTCGGTATTCTTGCTAAGAATCAACGAATTTTTGTGTCCTATTTGTCTGGCATTCACGCATAATCAACAGAATTATAGAAAGGCTTCTGCTACGTCACATTTGCACCTACAACTTTGAAAATATCTTACATCATTTGTGTCCTTTACCAGTAGTTTCCAAGATATTATGACTACTGTAAGCTCATTACTTATGTCTCAAATGACTTTATTGTGTCTAGAATTGTTTCAATATAGCAATTGAGTCTGTTTGCTGCTATGACTACTAAATAAGCTGCCGCTTTCTGTCTTCTTACCATTATCTGCTGGAAGTATAGCTTAGATGCACCATGAAAAAAATAAAAATAAAAAAAATTTAGTGACATTATCAGCCTGTTTGAGTACCATCTGTTCTTATAGTTCTAATTAGTACCAATATCAATTATTTACTTTTGTTTTCTGAGGAGTACACGTATATATTTAGATACTTGGTAGGATGTTGATTTTGCATTTCTAAACAAAGATTTGAGAAACTAGTCTGTAGACATTTTAAAGACCAATATTGGTACCTTGGATGAGATGCATTCGTGCAATGAATGAGTCCGCCCGCCCTCGGAACACTCGTCGTTCTTCTTCCCACCATTTTGCTTTGTCCTCATCTGTTCCATCAATGCCTTCACTATTTATGTTTTCCAAAAGAAGCTTCCATACTCTATTTGTCTCATCATCGAGGTCAACTTTAGGCCTCGGTCGTTTTCTCTTGACTGGATTAAATGAACCTTCAAAGGGCACAACAGCTCCACCTCTTTGATAAAGAACAAGTGCACCCTGCTGGTTGCCCTGATTGATATCTAGATGCTTTAGATACTCAGCAATTGCATCAACTGTCGGAATTTTATTCCGTCGTACACCTGGAAGATGAAATGCATGAAATCCCTCAAGGTATTTAGAAAAGGATCGCTTCAACAGAAATGGTGTACTAAAAATTCTTTAATAATATAAACATACTCTCCCTAAGGAAGGTACCAATTGACTCAGAAAGATTGCTGGTGGATTATACGTACTTGTAGTCAATGAACTGGCAACAGAGTTTCTTTTAGTCCGCTTAGTTGTCATTATAGCACAAGCATCTGCTACTGGTCTTTCCATGTGTGTGTGAGGGTGATGTGAGGTGTCACACACTTGCATACCACCACATATTTGTGCTCCTCCAGCAGAAAAAGTTGGCAATTGTTTGCATTCTGCCATTCCAATAAGTGACGTGAAACTCCCCACCAATTTAGGGGCTTTGGATCTGTTTTTCATTATCTTTTCTTTCTGGTCCAAAGCCAGATTACATTCAAAAGTTTGCTGTCTACACTGAGCACCTGCAACTGATGAAGTTTTGGTCAAGGTCCTGCTAGTATTAAATTGATCAGCAAAAAACCTGCAATTTGTATCTGGTGAACAAAGAGCTGCACAAGCATCATTCAGCGGGAATAGGGTTGGTTGTCTCACACCATTTTCTGCAGCAGTTGTGATAGATAATGTGCTTGTTGTGGTTGAGCCATATCCTTTCTCAGTCCTGTTTTTCTTGTGAACTACAGGAAAATGTATGCCAGGGTTCATATAATTGTTATATGAAGTTTGTGGAAACATTGCCACGTATTCACACACACAGTTGTAACGACTTCCAATCACATTTGTGCAGCTGGCTTCTGCCTCTTCAGTTGTGCATGGATATCCCCTCTTCAAGCCCCTTGTTCTTTCTCCCTCAGTCAAGCATGAGCTGCTACTGCAGTTGGAATCATTTGGACTCTTGGGTGCTGATTGGGTGTCGCTATTCACCACTATTTGTAAGGTGCTTCCATGTTTATCGTGCGTTTCATCAGAGAAAACTATTTGGCACTTTCCTCTGATATGTTCATTTTGGGCATGGGCATTCAAATTTTCATGCATCGGATCAGTTTTGGTAGGGCTTGGGGTGCTTGGGGCTTGTTTTTCAGGCATTGACATGTGGTCTTCAAACACTTTGTCCAGGGAACAGGTAAGGTCAGAACCAATGCCCACTTCCTTCTTCTCAACCATTACCTCCTGCCCTTTGCTGCACTGCTTGTTTGAATTTGATTCATCTGTAGTGTAAAAGTTTTGTGCTTGTGATTCTGAATTGTCAATAGACTCTGGCCTGCATGAAGACTTTTCTTCTATCACTTGGCTTTCCTGGGAGTCAAAGTTTAATGTTCTCCTGCAAGATTTTGCTCTATGAGGTGAGCTTTTTTGTTCAGTACGTCCACTTGTTACTTCTGGTGTGAGAATTTTGGGGGTTTGATTGAGTCCCTTTTTGCGGACATACTTCCTCTTGCCCGTTGAATTTTCCTTTCCTGCAGGCTTTGGGGTCACTGGCTTTCGTGTCCTTTTCGGCTTGCCTTCTATAACCACTTTGGGCCTGTGTTTTTTTCTTCTTGGTTTCTGATGCGAAATTCTGTCCTGATCAATGCCAGGGTTGTGATTCTCGGCTAATTTTGTTGAAACTGCTGCAGTTGACAAATCCTTTGGTAGTTCTTGTTGTCCTTCATCTTGGTGGAGCCCGTTGAGTTCAACCATTATAGAAATTTCATTTCTTTGCCCATCTCTTGTTCTTTCCTCCCTGTTTAAATTTTGTACATCACAAGTCTGCTTGTTTTCTGCTTTCTTGGACTGATCTGGTGTTTCGGGTGCAAACTGGGAGGAGGCATTCCTGCTTGAGAATGTGCCTGTTAATGCTCTAGGTGGTGTGTTGAGATCAGAGGTGCACTGGGAAGGAATGGAGTATCCATCTGTGGAATACGGGTATTACAATTAAGAAGTTTGTGAAATAAAATATCTACTAAATCTTAAACGATGTTTTGCAGCGTTATGAAAATTTTCATATTTATTTTCATATTTATGATAGATGGGATTGTGCAAATAGCAAGAACTCACACTTGGTAAGGAGCTGATTATATTTTTCATCAAATTTGTTTCCCAATTTATCGAGGACAGTTAAAATGGCATGTTAGGACTCATAATGTATGGCAATAATGGCACACATTGACGAGAGAACACCCATTAGTGTTTTTCACTTCCTTGCTTTGGTCCTAAATCCAACTAATTATTTTGGGTAAGTTTTAAATGCAGTTCTTTATGCCTAGATCACTGATTTCCTTTTTCAATCTTCGAATAAGAGCTGATGCGTATTTTACAGACCCCAACCAATCACAAATTTTTTTGTCTTTCTGTTATTTTAATAAATAGTATAAAAAATGCTGTCCATTTAAAGTTTTTTGCCAGAATACTGTTAATGAAAACATACTTTCATAATGCGTTTATATTAAGCCTAAAAACACATTTTTGAAAGTGTGCTTTATATTATAATTTGTTTGGCTGAAAACATAGTTTCATTTTGTGTTTTCTGGAGATGAAAGCACAGTTCCATCTTTTGCTTTCTGCATTTGCTCCCTCGCTCTTTCTTTGGACTTGGATCTTCCGATGACCTCAGCCACTGCAGCTCTTTGTCATTCAGGCAGCGGAGACTGCCAACACTGGAGAAAGTGATCAATGACTGCCCCCTTTGCTCCTCTCTAGGTATTTGTATATATATTGTATATACGTATATATATGATAGACTTTAATTTTGTTTTCTGTTTTCAGTTCAATGTGATTTGTTTACGGGTGGTTTCCCGATTTGAGACTGATTGGTCATTGATTTGGGATTGTTAGGAATTGTTGGTTTAAGTTCAAAACTTAATCCCAGATTTTATGTTCTGGGATTGAACTGTTCGGTGTTTTTTTGTTATTGTGCACTTTGTGCAGGTCAGTAGGGGGTGGGATTTAACAAGTCTGAAGAGGGGTGCTTCACAAAGAAATTGTATTATGAAAATGTGTTTTCAGTACACGCAGAAAGTGCATTTTCATAATGCGTTTTCTAGCCAAACGTGGCTTCAAAGAGAACGCATAATTGAAATGCGTTTTCTGGCTGGGGTAAAATGCAAAATGGAAGTGCATTTTTTGGGGAGCCAAAATATAAAGAAAATGCAAAATAAAGTGCATTTTTAGGTTTAATGAAAATGCGTTATGATAGTGCATTTTCATTAATAGTATTCTAGCAAATATTTTTATTTGAACAACATTCTCCACAATTTTTATTAAAATAACAGTAAGACAAAAAAATACCAATCACACTGGGGAACTTAATGCATATTGTTATATAAATGTGTTACATAAATGCAACCCAGTTCGATCTTCACCTATACTATAATAAGGAAAAAGAGAGGGTTGGTGAAATTGATGAAACTAAGTAATGAATCTCACATTTTGACTGCCACAAAATACTGTTAGGTGTTTTTGTAAACTAGTGATAGTTTTGCTTTAAACCCCAGTTTTCTTTACGTAGAATTTTTGTTCCTGTAACTTCCGCATACATTCCTTTATTTTAAATGTTATTTATTTTTTCTGTGTTGTGCATACATCTGATGGTCAGGCGCAAAGCATGCGCCTTTCTTCTAGGGTATAACTACCTCAATTATGTTTGTTCATTTTTTGTTTTGCTCTTAGGTGTTACAGGTCAAAGCACAGTTTATGTCAACAATGATAGCAAAATCAAAGGTGAATATGAAAAATGGATACCTGGTGTGCAGCTGCTGTTACTCCACAAGTTCGGTCCTTGGTTTGCAATGGCCGAAGTAGTGGCCATGGAATTGGTCTCAAAATGATCACCTTCAAACTGAGGGTCGAAAATGCGGAGGTAAGAGTTACTTTTGAAATTAAGATTCCCATGCCTAATGGCATTTTTGGAATCTGTTGTCGCGGCAGCATCTGCGAGGGCCGCTACTTTTGCAGAAAAAACATCACCTGAAACCTGGGATTTCGCGGCAAAAACTGCCTCCCAATTTCCTAAAACCGTGTTCACGTGAACGGGATTTGTAGAAACACAACATGCTTGGGTCTCCTGTGCAAACCCCGTTGACAATTTCTCTTGTAAAAGCCAATTATCATGGCCGAGCTCATGATTTTCTTCCCCGTCTCTGCAGATCGGTTGCGCTTTTTGTTGAACATGCTTCTCTGGGGTTATTGGAACCCAAGGCCTGTAAATCTGGCAGTCTTTCACCTCAGGAATTGGGTCCTTTTCTCTGATATCCATTTCTGCGGCTCTGGAAACAGTCAGAATCCGATCTTCACTCTTCTTTTCCCATTTTCTATCTCAAATTTGCTCAGCGATTCCCAATTTTCTCTGCAGACGGTAAATCACAAATTAAAGTTCTGACCTTTTTGATAAATTTTCTTCATTACCATCTCCATGGAATTATTTTGCTAAACATATAATTTGGAGAAGACATGCATAGATTCAGAAACACAGAACAACTGAGATGAAATCAGTAAAATGGGTAATCTAAAAATCCTAAAATTCGCGCCAAAATCAACTCTTTTTTAACTAACAGATCTCTCTCATACACAGATAAACAATTACCATTTCATGTTACCCCCCCCCCCCCCAAAAAAAAGAATCAGAAAAATCTAATTAATTTGAAAACTTACTGAAATTTGGTGGCATACTGAAAGATTGCAGAAAACAAATATAAAGAAAATCTGTGGAATTTGTGATCTCCTGCAAATTATTGTCACTGCAGAAATATATACATATATGTATATCCTTACACACACAATAAAAATGACAATAGGTATGAATTAGATAAACCTCTTGAGTGAGACTTACCGGAAAATGGGTCATTATGGGAGATCTGGTTCACTCACAGAGAGGCAAAGGGTAACCGAAGGGGAGTTCTTTTCTGAGAGGAGAGAGAGACTGGAAAAGATACCAAACAGAAAAGACCATGGGTTTTATTCGTATAGACGCAAGAGTTAACTTTCTTTTCCTGGTGAACTAACACACTAAAAAATTCATTTATTATTATTAAATCATGTATTTAATGGTATATTCAATAACATAAAAGATATAAATATATACACATAAATCTGAGTACTTAGTGCGTTTTGGTATAATTTGCTTTTCCTATGAAAATGTGTTTCAATTTTGCGTTTTATATCAGTTAATAAATATGTTTTGATATTGCGTTTTCTGTTAAATTTCAAAAAATTTATTTCCCTCTAAAACGTTTTGTCATTGCAGATTCTCCCTCTCTCTCTTCTTGCGTATGCTCTTTCTCGCTCTTTTTGGGAATGTTGATTGCCTTTAATCATTCACATTCAAGCAACGGTTATTATCGACGTTGAAAAAGTGAAAAGTGAACGACAACGTCGCTACTCTCTATTCTTTAAATAATATATATATATTTTTGTATTTTTTTAATTACAACTAATTATCTGTTGAAGTTTAACAGAAAACACAATATTAAAATACGTTTTTTTGGTTAGGATAAAATACAAGATGAAAGTATGTTTTTTTGATTTAATAGAAATGCATTATGAAAACGTGTTACTAAAATAATAGCAAGATAAATTTTGAAATTCGAACATCTCCATCAAAAATAATGTAAAAGTAAATTTAGTTATTATTGTTAAGTCATGCATTCAATGGCAAGCAATGTAGGTGAATTTCATGTATCTAAGTCAAACAAATGCAAAATTAAATTAAAAATGCATAGAGATATTGAGAAAATCTATATTATTATATAAAAAAATATATTAGTGGTATTAATGAAGTCTAAAAATTAATAAAATTTTAATTTTGGTGAAAAATTTTAATTTCTTAAAATGCATTTCAATTTCTTATTAAATTGAAATTTTAAATTAAACAATTTTTAAAAACTATTTCTAATTAAATCATTTTACAAATTTTAAAATTTTAATGATCATGTTATTTTACTTTTATAATTCTAATTAAATTAGGCTAATGAAGTGGTAGCCTCACCGTGTATAAAAGAAGGTTTTTTTTTTATAATTCTTGTTTTTTAAACCACGTCAATAAATTAGATTATATAAATATTTCTTAATTTTTTTAATCTCAAAGAATTTCACGGAAATAAAAAAAGAAAGTATAGAAAGAAAATTTGCAATGATAAAAAAAAATACAAATAAAAAAGTGACGGTAGGTGTGAGAAATCGTGTTTTGATATGTTTTATATGTTATAATGTATTGAATTAGTTTTTTTTTTTTTTTAAATTGTATGTTTTTATATATACATGTTGTCTAATGTATTATCATTTTTTAAAAATTATTATATTGTGTTTGTACCTTATATATATATATATATCATGTCTATATACATATGTACTATTTTTTTTTTTTAAACTAGAACTATACTGATGAAACCAACTATTTTGTGAAAATTGTTTGTTTTCTTTCATTAATGTTATTTACTCATTATAATTACTCATAACTTAAAAGAAGGTAATAATTAAATTTTGATAATAAGTTATTTAAGTAATTTTATATCTATATTTATTAGTTTCTTTATATGCTCTTTAATTTTTCGCTGTTTTTGTTTGTTTTCTTAAAATATTCATTAATTATTCACTGTTCATTTAAATACTATTATTTATTATTTGTGATTAATATTTTAATTTTTTATTCTCTAATTAGTATTTTGCTAATTTAGAGAGAAGATAAAATATTACAACAAAATAAAAAAAATATAATAAGTATTTATTTCTTTTACACACAAAGTGTATGTTCAATTTTAGTATACTAAGAAAAGTGTCTTCTATGGTGTATATAAAGCCGGTCATATATATATATATTTTTTTAACTAAAATACATTTTCAACTTCATTTAATTTCTTCTCAATTTCTTTTTCTAAAATTTTTTAATTGAAAATTAATTTATAACCAAAAAAATGAAAATTTATAAAAATATTTCTTTTAAATTTCCATATATTTGGTACATTAAGAATTTTTATAACTCCTTAAAAAATATTTATTTTTTATTTTGTTGTATGAATTAGGAATGTATAATTTAATTTATTTTTTTATCGTATTTATGTTTTTATACATGTAGGGTTATTTTAATACAAAATGGAGTCAACAATAATAGCGGCGAGTCAAGTTGTCTCACCAGAACCGAAACAGGAGAGTGAACCGGTGCGTCCCCCCCGAGACGCAGGCTCGGAGAAGCACCTCCGAAGCGAGAGGCACGTGCAAGGCGCGTGAATTGGTTGTTGGTATTGATGCCATTGGAGTTTTCGTTAGATGCGGTGATGATGTCATCGAAGGGCCCCGCTGTGGGAATAGGTTTTCTTTCTTTATATCTGTTTCCATCTTTGGATCATTTCCAAAGTCTGCGGATTTGGGAGGTTGACATTACTTTTTAAGAATCAATCATTAGTTTTTTTTATTCATGCCACGAATGGAATTGGATGCGTAAATTTAATAAAAAATAAAAAAATTTTATCGTATTCGATCAGGTTATATAAATTTCTTTCTTTATTAAAAAATTTTAAAATTAAATATTATTAAATTAAAATTTAACGATTCAAATATATTTATAAATTAAATTTTAACGTAGCGACTGAATTCAACGTTGAATTGGTATTAAAAATAATATCAATCTTTCATATTGTCATTACCCTGTTTCCACGGCCGCCATACACGCCAGCCCGTGAATAATGGATTCGCTGCATTCAGTGCTAGCAATTCATCATTGCTTCTGGCCGGCATTAGTGGTTATAAAATTTGTTAAGAATTTTAATTTTGTCTTTCATTCGATTATTATTATTATTTTTTTTATAAATTTGTATGATGGGACTGTTTGGTGATAAAATTTTTAGCAAAAAAAATTATTAATTTTTTTATTTTTAAGTGTTTGATAAACTATTAATTTGTCACATTTTTTTGTTTTGTTATTTAACTTAAAAGTTACTAAAAAAGTATCTAAACGTTATAAAAAATTGTTAAGAATTATTATTTGTTTCATCATACACATCAAAAATTATTACTAGTATTTTTTGATAAAAATTTACCAAAAATTGTTAAAAATTATATTTTCAAACGCTCCATATGTTATGAATTATTGTACGTGGTAATAATAGTTATTTTCTATTTTTATATGTATATATAATAGTGACAATTAGGGGTAGATGTAGTATTTAGACTTATTGGGGTTAAGTCAATAAATATAAATTTGCACTTGTACATAATGTATTAAAAGGTAATAGATAATGTGTCTAACATGAAAGTAAGAGCAAAACTTATAAATTATTTGAGGTAAAAGTATTTTAGAAAAAGTATTTTATGAGGTAAAATTACAAAAATTATATTATTCTCATAAATTTACACTTGCACACAATGTATTGAAAGATAATGAATAGTGTATTTGACATAAAAGTAAAGGTAAAATTTGTAAATTGTTTGAGATATTCGAGTAATTTATTTTAGAAAAAAATATTTTATGGAGTAAAATTATAAAATTATTCACAAAATTATATTATTCCCTAAGAAATTTTGTTTCCAATGATGTCAATTGACTCCTTTACCCTTTCTTGCATCTGCCAGGTGACAACGCATGAATACTATTGTTAATTTTACTCCTCAAATTTTTTTTCTTTTTTGTAAAATTTTCTTCATTTTTTTTTCTATTTTGAAGAACTTGAAAAGAGACGTTAATTGAAGTTAGGAAAAGTTAAAAGAAGTTGAGAAGAGAAATTAAAAGGTGTTTATGAAATTTAATTTATTAATGGGACTCCATGAAATAAGGGACACTTAGTATAAAGGAAGAACACTTTTTAAGTGTTCCTTATTTCATGGAGTCCCATTAATAAATTAAATTTCATAAACACCTATTAATTTCTCTTCTCAACTTCTTAATTTCTCTTTTATATATATATATATATATATATGTTAGCAATAAATTATGCTTACAGCACTTTTAACAAAATTAGTATTAAGTTTATTAACTTTAGATAAAAATTTTAAATAGAAAAACTATGATAATTCATAAGTTTTAAATTTTTTTTTTTCTAAAACTTTAGATTCGAACAGTTAATATATATGTTTTTGTTTCTCTCACTAATTAATTTTTGATAAGTACTATAAAAGAAAATACAAATTATGAGATTTAGTTTGGAAAATTTAATTTTTTAAAAACTATATTTGAGCGGAATATGGTGAAATTTATATTTATCAAATTATTTTGTGAGATAAATAGTAGTGAGGTTTACTAAAATAAAAATGAGTAAGAAATTAAAAATATAAAAATGATTTTAATTGTTAAATGAAAGAAAAATAAATTTCTAATCGTTCAATTTTAGTCTGTGAGAGAGATATTTTCAAAAATTATCGTCTTTTATTATATAGATAGATAAATCTATTGAACACAATAATAATTATGATGGTGTTTAGATAGCAAAAAAATTAAAAGAGTTAGTGCAAAAATGAAAATTTAATTGAACAAAATTAAAAAATATATATAAACTTTTATAAATTTTAGTAGATCTTGTCCAGCCAAACATTGCACGAACTAAGTACCACTGAGAAAGGATTTTATCCAATCCACACTTTAGTAGGTGAGAACCCTTCTGGACCTTCCAGCCATTATGTACGTTGGTCATTTCTCTCGACCTTTTACAGATATTTTTTTTTAATCATTATAATATAAATATAAATATATAATGATTATTGTTGTCTCCGCATTGCCGCCAAATTGTTAAATTATGTCCAAGACGACTGACAATTGTGATTCTAGTTTATCTTTTATATTTTAAAATTTGAAAATTAAATATTTATTTATTTAAATGTATTTCTTGATAACAACTAATGTTGTATTGCTAGATTTTAAAAAAATGAAATAATAAATAATTTTTAAATTAAATTTCTCTTCGCTATTTTTTTGTTTGTTTATGTTTTCTTGAGAATATGTTTTAACTGTAATATTCAATTTTTTTATTAGATTGATCGTTTAGTTATTAATAGCCACTAAATAAGTTAGATTTGACATAAACTATGAAGTGCAAGTACTCTTAATTTTATATAGTTTTATTCATATGAAAAATATGATTGCCATTGTAATTGTTATCCAGTTGACTAAATCCAAGTTGAATAAAGTTTTTGCTTGGGGTGGATGCTTTGGATTGGTGGAAAAGTGGAGACAAGGAAAGAGAAAGAAAGGTGGAGACAAGGGTAAAAAAAAAGAGATACGAATAAAGAGAGACAAAACTTTAATCGTGCGTCCATTCTATTTTTAAAGAGTAAATTACAAATTTAGGAAATTATATTTATCATCCTTTAATATTTAAAAATTATATTTACTATTCTTATTTTGAAATGTTTTTAACATTAACTCTTCTCCTTAAACCAGTTATTAAAACTTAACAAAAAATGTCAAAATAATTAAAATTTGAATTTTTTTTTTTTATATATATTTTACTCCCCTTTGCCTCACATGGTTGTAAAGGTTTAATGAGCTTAATTATTGTGATATATGATTGGGATCATTTTTATCTCGTTAAGACCAAAGTCTTTATCTATTATATTAATTTTGATGTCTATTCCAAAATAATTGGATGGCTCTAATTATGTATATTGTGAACAATTATTATTTGCATGTGTTTGTTAGTTCCCTACTCGAGATACAAAATTCGATACGTGATAGATTAGTATCAGAGCTTACGTATAGAATGTCTTGGGCGATAACAGGGAGTCTTGTTTCGTGTGCTAACGTGATTATCTGATTATGTGTTTTGACTTGGTAGTGAGACATTGGTGGTTTTATATAATGATTTTTGTGTTTTAGAGAGAGAATGTCGCCACTTGACGCTCCGAGAAGTAGGGTTTAGGTTCAAGGCCAGGTTGGAGGCCAAATGTAACGACCCTTGATCTAATATAATTTAATGGATGGGATTGTAGGATAATGGTATGCTTATGTGGTTAAAACGACGCATTAATGGATTTGATTGATCGATATAGGTTTAACTTTAATCCCTATAGATCAACACTTGATATTTTCGCCAAGAAGAGGAGGCTTGGCGCACAGAATAAGGGCGGGTGCCTGGACTGACACAGTTTTTTACAGATTGATAGCTCCTGAATTTTTCTTCGTTGTGCGCCACACTTTGTTTTTTCTTTGTCCATGTCTATGGATGTTAGGGGAAGAGAGAGGGTTTTTTTACCCTAGCGTAGGTTATTTTCCTTTATCCCAAAAGATCACCCACTTGTATGTATATTTATATGCTTATATACATAAGCAATATATTTGTTGTTGGGAAGAAGTAGAATTGAAGGAAGTAGGTGATCTTGGTAAGCTGTGTTAGATTCAATTTTACTTCAATTCCTTTTGCTTGCCTTTAATTAGAGCTATATTGAACATGTTAGTGAAATCATTTAATGTTAGGGTTTGTGGATTAAGCATATGATAGTTCTCGACATTTCGAAACTTTCCAGTAGTGTATTGTTCTTCATTTTCTTTCTCTCCAAGCACTTGAGGTTGGAATAAAAAATACATGATATTTACATGTATGATATGTTAAAGATATTGTGACGTCAAATAATGTGTTTATTTTCCATTCCGAAAGCATATAATATGTGTTGATATAAGATATATATATACATGTATGTATATCCCACAATATATATATGTATG
>QLOD02000038.1:5178921-5201873 GCA_003260245.2 Sideroxylon spinosum | reverse complement strand
GATGCTCGTGATGGAACCATGAGATAGAGTAGCAGATTTTTGCTTTATTTCTATTTATGTTTAACGTATTTTGGATTAGATTTAGGTCCGGTTTGTGGCATTATGTAATGTAGCCTTTTCATGGCAATAATAGATTTTGGAGTATTTCATTGATGAAATACCAATATTAAATTGCTTCCGCACTGTTTGATGTAGATGAATGCTGTTTTGTGGTGTTTTGGTGGGTTAAGTCCTCACGTTCCCGGGTTATGGATTCCGGGGCGTGATAGCTTGGTATCAGAGTCTAGGTTTAAGAATACCTAGGGACAGTGGGAATTGTTTCTAGTTTTGGGGTTATGTGTTTTGAAATATGTTATGCGTGATTTAAATTTTTTTTTTTGGAGGCCTTGAAAATTCAAAATCTAAATTTCATTTTTCCTTGTTTCTAGCTTAATGGGACCGAGAGTAGCACCAGTTGCTAGGGGCAGAGGACGTGGGCGACCCAGAGGTCATGGGGCCTAGGGAGGTCGTGGTCGTGGCCATGGTGATCAGGCTGGTATGGACTGTGGGGTCCCAGCTATGGATGTTCATGCTAATTTGAACCACGAGCAGGGGACTAATGTCGGTGCGGGGTTAGAGGCTCCGCCAGGAGTGGCTTCAGTGCCACAGTAGGGGGAGATGCAATCTGGACAGCCTTCAGTCCAAACATCTGCGGCATTTGATCCTGCCACATTCGTGCACCAGGTGGCAGCAGCTATGGCAGTGCTTACAGGAGGTGGAGCACGAATGGAACCTCCACCAGCTTCTAGTCAATCGATGGGTTCTTTAGAGTGCTTCAAGAGGATGAAGCCTCCCAGTTATGATGGAGTGCCAGACGCTATTGCAGAGGGTTTTCTTAGCCAATGTAAGAAAATTTTTAAGGCTCTTCAGATCACAGATATTTAGATGAGGATTTCCCTCGTCACCTTTCAGTTCATTGGTGATGCTGATATGTGGTAGAGTTCTGTAGAGGATTCACAGGTTGTGGTAGATTTGACTTGGGAGAGATTCTAGGAGTTATTTGTAAGCATTTTCTCCCTATTGCACTCAGAGATGCAAAGAGAGATGAATTCATGGCATTAACTCAGGGGACCATGACAGTGCTGAAGCATGAGCGTCGATTTTCGTCTATCTTTACTTACACTCCAGAATTAGTATCTACAGAAGGTACAGGTGCAGACGGTTTGAGAGGGGTCTACGAGTAGCCATCAGGAGCAGAGTTATTCCACACGGGTTAGACAACTACAAGATCTTGACTAGTCGGGCAATGACCATTGAAAAAGACTTGAATGATGTGAACGTGATGAATAAGAACAGGCTCAGTAAGAGTGTTGCTCCTCAGTCAGACGGTAGGCCTAAGAAAAGGAATAAAGAGGGACCCAGTGAATCCCAGCCACAACATTTCCAGCAAGGAGGCGCGGCTCCTACTCAGTCAATAGGCAGGACACAGTCCCAGGGCCCAATAGTGTGTCATATATGTCACCAGCCAGGGCACAAGAAGTATTTTTGCCCATTAAAGAATGCACCTGCTAGGGCTGAGCAGCGATTTGAATCGAGGGTTGAGCAGAGGTCGGGACCACCGACGTGTTACTCTTGTGGCCAGCGAGGCCATATCTCTAGGAACTGTCCTCAGGGCAACAATGTTACTAAATATCAGCAGTCGGCAGAGTCGGTTTAGAGTAACAGGCCGGCAACATCTCAGTATTTTCACAATCAGTATCAGCAGGGCCTACAAGGTGGTGCCCCGAGTGTCCCAAGGATAGCCCAGGGTGGTTCACAACAGAGGCAGAGAGGTGGAAAGTCACCAGTGGCTCCCACTCAGGGAAGAGTATTTGCCGTAGCTCAGACAGAAGGACCTGTTGAGCCAATTGTGACTCGAGGTGCATTTACAGTTTTTGCTACGCATGTTACAACCTTGATAGATACTGGGGCTTCTCATTCATTTATTTCTGAGAGTCGTGTTTCTACGCTTAGTTTGCCTATTGAGTTTTTACCTTCACCCATGCGTGTTGAGACCCCAATTAGGGGATTTTCTCAGTTGAGTAAGATTTGTAAGGGCTGTGTGTTGTCTATTCGGGTGAATAATACAGTAGGGGATTATTAGTCTTCTCACGACCTTATAGTATTAAGGATAAATAGTTTTGATATGATACTCGGTATGGACTGGTTGGTAGCCTACCGAGCATTTATTGATTGTTCTAGGGACCGTGTGACCTTGCATACTCCCGAGGGAGATGTGGTCAAGTTCACGGGAGATCGCTACAATCCTCAGACTTTGCTTTCTCTTGATGGGCAAGGATGAGTAGAACTTTATCGCCTGTTTGCTAGTATGACCATGGAGGATGAGGAATAGAGTATGACTGAGTTACCATGGGCTATCTGTTCAGAAGTATTTCCAGAAGACTTGTTTGGGTTACCGCCAGAAAAAGAAGTAGAGTTTGCAATAGACTTGGCTCCAGGGACCGAGCCGATATCTATTGCACCTTATAGGTTGGCACCAGCAGAGCTAGCCGAATTAAAAGCTCAGATTGAGGATCTAACTTTTAAGGGGTTTATCCGACTTAGCACATCTCCATGGGGTGCACTAGTATTGTTTGCAGCAAAGGAAGATGGCACACTTAGAATGTGTATTGATTATAGGAGACTGAACCGAGTCACCATCAAGAATCGGTATCCTTTGCCAAGGATTGATGACCTATTTGATCAGTTGAGGGGATCGGTTTTCTTTTCGAAGATTGACTTGAGGTTCGGTTATCACCAGTTAAGGGTGCGACAAGAGGATGTCCCTAAGACAACATTTAGGACTCGGTATGGCTATTACGAGTTCCTAGTTATGCCATTTGGGTTGACAAATGCACCAGCAGTGTTCATGGATCGGATGAACCGAATATTTAGTAAGTATCTAGATCAGTTTGTGGTCGTCTTTATCGATGATGTGTTGGTTTACTCACGCTCGGAAGAGGAACATAAGAGGCATTTACGGATTGTGCTTCAGACTTTAAAGGACCACCAACTATATGCCAAGCTTAGTAAGTGTGAATTTTGGCTCCGGGAGGTAAAATTTCTTGGGCATGTGGTATCTGGTGAGGGTGTTACAGTGGACCTTTCAAAATTTGAGGTAGTCATAGATTGGTCGAGGCCAACGACTGTGTTTGAAATTCGTAGCTTCCTAGGGCTGGCAGGATACTACCGGAGGTTTGTGTTAGACTTTTCACGACTAGCTGGGCCGATGATAAGATTAACTCAGAAAAGAGTCAAGTTTGTGTGGGATGAAGCTTACGAGCATTCATTCTAAGAATTGAAGAAAAGATTGACTTCTGCTCCAGTGCTTGTGATCCCAGAAAGTGGATTAGGGTATGCAGTTTATTGTGACGCATCCAAGCAAGGTTTGGGCTGTGTTTTGATGCAAGAAGGAAAGATAGTAGCTTATGGGTCTCGGCAGCTAAAGACTCGTGAGAAAAATTACCCTGTACACGATCTTGAGTTGGCAGCAGTTATCTTTGCACGCAAGAGCTGGAGGCACTATCTCTATGGGGAGAAATTTGAATTTTTCTCCGACAACAAGAGCTTGAAGTACATTTTTACTTAGAAGGATCTAAATCTGAGGCAGAGGAGATGGATCTAGTACATGAAAAACTTTGGTTTTGAATTGCATTACCATCCGGGTAAGGCCAATATGGTTGTTGATGCCTTGAGCCGGAAGAACCATGCCACCTTGGCTAATGTAGCAGTGCAGGAGTGGAGGATGATGGATATTTTATGTGAGTTTGGACTTGACTATCAGGAGGTTGAGAACCGAGCAGTGTTATGTTCCACAGTGGTTCAGCCAACTTTGTTAAGTAGAGTTGTGGAGGCCCAGAGTTCCGATACGGAGGTAGATGAGTACCGAATACGAATGAATAGTGATGAGGGCATATTTGGTTGGACAATAGGCTCGATGAGGAATTGAGATTCCAAGGGAGGTTGTTTGTTCCGGTTTCGGTTCGGGAAACAGTCTTGAGGGAGTTTCACCACTCCAAATTTGCAGTACATCCCGGAGGGCCAAAGATGTAAAAAGATCTCAGTCGTCAGTTCTTTTGGAATGGAATGAAGAAGAATGTAGCTGAGTTTGTGAGTAAGTGTTTGACTTGCCAGCAAGTGAAAGCAGAACATCAAAAGCCAACAGGATTGCTCTATCCATTACCTGTTTCGGAATGGAAGTGGGAGAACATCACCATGGGCTTTGTTACAAATTTGCCTAAATCTCCCAAGAAGCATGACACCATATGGGTAGTGGTTGATAGATTGACAAAGTCGGCACACTTCTTGCCAATTTGTTTAACTGATTCTATGGATAGTTTGATGAGATTATATATCCGAGAGATTGTGAGGTTATATAGAGCTCCAGTTTCGATTGTGTCAGATAGAGATCTCCGTTTTGCATCAAATTTGAGGCAGTCATAGATTGGCCGAGGCCAACGACCGTGTTTGAAATTTGTAGCTTCCTAGGGCTGGCAGGATACTACCGGAGGTTTATGTTAGACTTTTCACGACTAGCTGGGCCGATAACAAGATTAACTCAGAAAAGAGTCAAGTTTGTGTGGGATGAAGCTTGCGAGCATTCATTCTAAGAATTGAAGAAAAGATTGACTTCTGCTCCAGTGCTTGTGATCCCAAAAAGTGGATTAGGGTATGCAGTTTATTGTGACGCATCCAAGCAAGGTTTGGGCTGTGTTTTGATGCAAAAAGGAAAGATAGTAGCTTATGGGTCTCGGCAGCTAAAGACTCGTGAGAAAAATTACCCTGTGCACGATCTTGAGTTGGCAGCAGTTATCTTTGCACTCAAAAACTGGAGGCACTATCTCTATGGGGAGAAATTTAAAGTTTTCTTCGACCACAAGAGCTTGAAGTACATCTTCACTTAGAAGGATCTAGATCTGAGGTAGAGAAGATGGGTCGAGTACATGGAAAACTTTGACTTTGAATTGCACTACCATCCGGGTAAGGTCAACGTGGTTGCTGATACCTTGAGCCAGAATAACCATGCCACCTTAGCTAATGTGGCAGTACAGGAGTGGAGGATGATGGATAGTTTGTGTGAGTTTGGACTTGACTATCAGGAGTTGAGAACCGAGCAGTGTTATGTTCCACAGTGGTTCAGCCTACTTTATTAAGCAGAGTTGTGGAGGCCCAGAGTACCGATACTGAGGTAGATGAGGACCGAATATGAATGAATAGTGATAAGGGGATACTTGGTTGGACAATAGGCTCAGACGGGGAATTGAGATTCCAAGGGAGGTTGTTTGTTCCAGTTTCAGTTCGGGAAATGTCTTGAGGGAATTTCACCCCTCCAAATCTGCAGTACATCTTGGAGGGACAAAGATGTACCAAGATCTCCGTCGTCAGTTCTTTTGGAATGGAATGAAAAAGGATGTAGCTGAGTTTGTGAGTATGTGTTTGACTTGCCAGCAAGTAAAGCAGAACATCAGAAGCTAGCAGGACTGCTCCATCCATTACCTGTTTCGAAATGAAAGTGGGAGAACATCACCATTGACTTTGTTACAAATTTTCCTAAATCTCCCAAGAAGCATGACACCATATGGGTAGTGGTTGATAGATTGACAAAGTCGGCACACTTCTTGCCAATTTGTTTAACTGATTCTATGGATAGTTTGATGAGATTGTATATCCGAGAGATTGTGAGGTTACATGGAGCTCCAGTTTCGATTGTGTCAGATAGCGATCCTTGTTTTGCATCTCGTTTCTGGCATAGTCTTCAGCAAGCTATGGGTACAGAGTTGATGTTCAGTACTGCTTATCATCCTCAGACAGATGTACAGTCTGAACGTGCCATTCAAATCTTGGAGGATATGCTTCGGGCATGCGTACTGGATTTTCAAGGTAGTTGGGAGACGTACCTTCCATTGGTGAAGTTTGCATACAATAACAGCTATCAGTCCAGTATCGAGATAGCGCCTTATGAGGCATTGTATGGCAGGCCTATATGCTGGGCAGAGGTTAGAGAGACAATTTTGTTGGGACCTGAGATGATCCGGGAGACAGAGAAAATTAAAATCATCAGACAGAAGCTCGAGACGGCACGTAGTCGTCAGAAAAGCTATGCTGACCGGAGGCGTAGGCCATTAGAGTTTAATGTGGGAGACCATGTGTTTCTAAAAGTCTCGCCACATAAGGGAAAGTTCTGGTTTGGCCATAAAAAAAAGTTGTCACCAAGGTTCATTGGGCCGTTCGAGGTAATGGCACGGGTCGGTGAGGTGGCGTCTCGTTTGGCTTTGCCACCAAGGTTGTCTGGAGTGCATTCAGTATTCCATGTGTCTATGCTAAGAAAGTGTAATCCTGATCCGTCTCATGTTTTAGATTAGGAGGAGCTTGAGGTTGATTCTGAAGTTTCCTACCAGGTAAAACCTGTGAGGATTATGGATTCTCATGAACAGGTCTCCGAGGGAAGACTATATCTTTGGTTCGCGTGCTGTGGAAACATCATGGGACAGAAGAAACAACTTGGGGAGCGTGAGCAAGATATAAGGCACCAATACCCCGAGTTGTTTACTGATTGTGCTTTGTTGTATTTTTCATTTTGTTCTAATTTTCGAGGACGAAAATTTTGTAAGGAGGGGAGGATGTAAAGACCCATATTTTTTTATACTTAATTTATTATTATTTTAAAATTCAGATTTTTATTCCTGTTTTTATTTTTAATTTAAATTTCTATTTTGGGCGTATGCATGTGTATCTTATACACGTGTTGGGGTTCTATTGGTTGAGAGGAAGGTAAATTCCTATTGGCTAATCTGGGTGGCTAGGATTAATGACAGCGGGGGAGGCTTATGGGGGAAGTTTTATATTTAAAATCCCTACCCCTTTAGCCTTCAGACTCCTTTTATAACTTTCTGACCTAAAGAGAGAAATAGAGAGTGGAGCCGTCGTGAAGCCTTTTGTGAGGTCGTGTGAGGAGGAAGAAGGAGAGAAAATTCTACCGTGAATTTTGAAGGGCGTTCGTGTGTAGTTTCGGTACGATCTTGTCAGTGATTTTTTTTATAAAAACCAACTCGAGTTGGTAGGAAACACTTTTATGCACCGTTCATCTACGTGTGTAACGAGATAGGTGGGATAACGTAGAAATTATTTTTCTTTGTTTCTTGTAAGGATTTTGTCGGTATGAATGTTTATTTAAATTTAAGGACATGAGGCATATTTTGATTAGTTTATTTTCTTTGATGAAATTTCTAGGTTTTTGTAAAAATTAGAAGAAATGATTATTATATATTTTGAAATAAAATCGTAAGACATGCCAGATTTATATATGTGTAGGTGTAGTTGTGAATGGATGAGATCAAGGAAATCCATGTTTTACAATTTTTTTTTTTTAAAACAAATGGTGTTCTTTGATTTTAAACAAAGTTTTGATATATATTTCATATTCAGAAATTTAGTTTATTTCTTAAAAAAAAAAAAAAAAAGGAGACGCTTCGAGCTCCCATCCCCCAAGCTGCGAGGTATTCTGTCCGAGGGCCGAAGCTTCGCGCTTCCCGAACCCAAGCTGCGAGATCCACTGCTTTTTTTTTTTAAACTTGAGATTTTGAAGTACTTTTTATCTCAAAATAGTATAGATTAATCTATATGATTGTGGTGACACAAGAGGATTGTTTTAGATTCTTATTTCCGATAAATCTTATGTCTTTTAAGTGCATGATAATATGAGATTATGTGGGTTTGCTTATTTGTTTTAACGTAAGCATGTATAGGCAACATGAAACTTAGGCCCTGAATACTTTATGTTTCATAAAACTTATAAGTAAATGGATGAACATATGGGACCTGGTTAGGGTGGAATTTGTGTATGATATGATGTAAAAGACTATGAATTTGATATTGATTTTGATATTGGGGTCATTAAGGGTACTAGAAATAGTGGGTTCTAGAGCCCAAAGGTTGAAAACCCCGAGAACTGCACAGGATGGTTAGGCATAACCAGTAGGCTAGAAACCTATAAATGTTATATACGACTGTATCAGTGTATACTTAGCCTTTAAGGCAAGAATTGATAGACTGGAGTATGGAACCAAGGCTATCGATAGACTAGTATAGAGGGACCAGGGCTATCCGGTGATAGACTGGGACTGAAGGACTAGGGCTATCTAGACACTTGGTACTTCGGGACCATTTGTACCCCACGACCAACATCTGGGGGCTTGATTTTGATAGACTGGGTTTATACAACCAAGGTTATTGATAGACTGGGACTTTGAGACCAGGGTTATCTTATTTGGATTTAGTTCTGTGGTCACAGACTAACCTTGCAGAGTACCTAACCCATATTATGGTGTTGGAATATGTTGTGATGATAGATGGATGATTAACATGGAACTAAGGTTTCATGGTTAAGTGGTTGATGTGATAAAATGATTAATGGACGTGATGCGGCGATTTTAAATATGGTGAGATGTTTTTATGCTTTTGATAATGTTTTGTTGGACTTACATGAATTAAGAAAAATATGCTTATATACTTCATACTGAGAACACGTGGTTTAGTGCTTACCCCCGTACAGTTGATCTTACAGGGGCAGATGCTCGTGATGGAACCATGAGATAGAGTAGTAGATTTTTGCTTTATTTTTATTTATGTTTAACATATTTTGGATTTAGATTTGGGCCCGGTTTGTGGCATTATGTAATGTAGCCTTTTCATGGCAATAATAGATTTTGGAGTATTTCATTGATGAAATACCAATATTAAATTGCTTCCGCACTGTTTGATGTAGATGAATGTTGTTTTGTGGTGTTTTAGTGGGTTAAGTCTCCACGTTCCCAGGTTGTGGATTCCTGAGCGTGACAATCTATAAAATTGCTTATATTATAAATTTAACTAATGCGCGCTGGTCTTAAATTCACAATCACTTCAAAATTGAATGCAAGTTGAGAGAGTTTCGATTCTGGGGATGAAAATTACTTAAAAGGAATCTATTTTGAATAAATTACATTTAAACCCATGAAGATTCACGAAAAGTAGCTACAAGGAGAGAGAAAGCATCCTTCTTTCTTTCTTTCTTATATGTAATTTTTGTTATATATATCCAAGTTTTTATCCGTTACATAAAAACAAATTATTTCATTTACCCCACAAATTTTATATATATATATCAATTTAAAATGATTAAAAAATATAAAATGATCATTAAACATATGAGTGTGTTTGATTTTTTTTTTTATTTTTATTTAGAGGAAGTCACTCAAGTCGTTGATACATGTTTGAAATATACAACAATTTTAGATTCACTTAAACCATAAATTCAAAAGTAAAAACATAATAAAGTAAAATGAACTAAAAGTGTTTGTTTAGAGAGAAATGCAACGATAAGGAAAAATAATAGAAATAATAAGATGTGAGGGAGGTGGTTTTTTTTTCCCTTCTGTTATTTTTTAATTTCAACAACTTTTCGATTTTTGTTACATCTTATTAAAATAATTTAATTTATTTAAATATTTTATTGAAATAAATTAATTTAATGTACACGTATTTTTAAATTATTTTTAATAAATACTATAATTATTTAATTTAATTTAATTAATATGACAGATATTTTATGAAATTGCTTTAATAATAAACATAATTAAATTATATTTAATATATTTTATTTTATAAAATTAAATTTTAAAAAAAACATAATTAAAATAATTAACTTGATTCAATGAATATAAAATATATTTTATTAAATTCCATTAATTAATTAAGAATTAATAAAATTAAATGCTTTAGTCAAATAAAAGTTAATTACTGTAAACATGCGTTTCAGTTTTCATTAAACAAAAAGAACAGAAAACAAAAATTTTAAAATATAAATAATTAAATATAAAAAAAAAAGAGTAGTATTACCAAAACAGGTCCTGTTTGGACTTGTATGATTCCATCTCACAAATTTTTTTTTTTTTATTGGTAGTTTTTTTTAACTCACATTTCTTAAAATAAATTAAAAACGCTTCAAAATAAAAATAAAAATCATTTATATTAAGTCTCCTGTCTGAAAAAAAAAAATGGAAAATGAGAGAGAAAGATCTAAGAGAGAGAAGAAGTGGGCTCAATTGTACAGACTGAAATGAAATGCACTTTAAGGCGTTTAAGTGCGCTAGTCCCACAAAGTGACTGAGAGTTCCCATCGGTCACGAGGAGAACGACTTGTGCTGGACTTTTGACTGATGTGCGACGACTATCATCATCTTAATTACTTTCTGTAGGATTTCCAAAGTCATTTGTAGAAATAAGAAAAGAGCACGACCAGTGTGATCGCTCACTTGCATTCTCATCTTTTTTTTTTTTTTTTTAATCAAAATCACAATGAAGCTATGTATTGATTTTCAAATGAAAAGGAGTTATGTTTTTGAGTCAAATTGTAAAAGATAAAATGTAATTAATTACTCTTAAATATATAATATATTATTTATTTAAATGTATAAATAATATTTATTTAATTTTATAATAATACGAATTGAACTAATGAATTACGAATATAAATAACGATTTACGTGCAAAACGATGACTTAAATTTTTTCAAAAGTCCACACTATTGTCAGTCAATCAGTATGTTTTCACCGCACTTTCTTTGTGATACCAAAAAAAAATCCCATTAAGAGATCACAAGATGTTGTTCACTTGTGCTGGACTTTGACTGGAGGCAGATATTTTGTAGGATTCTTAGCTGAAATGGGTAGTTTACATCAATTTGGATGTTAATTTGATGATAATTTAATTTGAATTGTTCGATTTAAATGTATTTATATATTTTTAATTTAAAAAAATATAAATAAACTTAGATGGTCTAAATTTAACAATTTAGATTGAATTATTACTAGACTGATATTAAATTTGGTATAACGAATTCTATCAATTGAGCCATTTGTAGAACTAAGATAGATTTGGAGTTATGAAAATCACTGAAAGTCGTTGAGAAATACTAAAAATCTCTAAAAGTTATTCATTTTTTATTTCACTGTACAAAGTATGAATCCATAACTAAATTTTACAACATTTTGTCACTTCAAATGCCCCTAGAGTAAGAATTATGTTGTCGGGCACCTGCACTCTTATTTTTTTCTTTTTTCTATCTTTAATTTAAGTAAATTACTTTTTTATAACGTTTTTCAAAAATTGGATGGCACTCTTAAATTGAAAACCTATGTTAATGTTTTCCATTTTTAAAATTTTTAACAAGTTACTCCTCTAACATAAATACTAAAAAGTGTAAAAAGTTTTGTTAATATCAAATTAGTTCTATATAACCAAACCAAATCAAACCAAGCCCTTTCTAACTAGATGGGATCGGCTATATGGATTTGACAACGTCAATCAAACCTGTTTAGGGCCATGTTATCCGTTAGATTCATAGAGGCAGGATTATGTTTAATAGTTTCTTTCCAACTTCTCTTATATCTCCCCCTCCCTCTCTTACTCCTGGCAATCTCCATACTTTCACACTTTTTAACCGGTTCCTCTATTGGACGTCTTCTAACATGACTGAACTATTTTAAACGATTTTCTCTCATTTTATCTTCAATTGATGCTATTCCTACTTTGTTCCTAATCTCCTCGTTCCTAATCCTATCTTTTCTTGTGATCCCACACATCCATTGTAGTATTCATATCTCCGAAACTGCTATCTTCTGAACATGATTATACTTTATTATCCAACACTCTGGTCTATATGGTAACGTTAGTCTCATTGCCACCTTATAATACCTTTTGCTTACCTTGAGGGGAATTTTCCAAAAATTAGTTCTATATAAACTAAATTAATTAATTTCACAAAAAATACAACGACTTGCAAACAATTTGATTTTCTCATATTATGAGTAAGAAGAAACTAATTAATTTGTATAAGAATAGGTAAATTTTGTACACTTCTATAGTGTTTATAGATCACATTAGTGAAAATTTGTTAAGAAGATTTTAAATGTAAGAGGTTTTGTCTAACTTTTAGAAAAATTGGATTATTATATGTTACCATCTTAAGGTCTAGCTCAAAACACATAACCTCTTCCAATTTAACAATTAACACATAATTTTCTCAAATGTTGGACTAAAAAACAAAATTAAGTAAATCTATTAAATCTAACTAAATTTATGTTTCCCAGATCAACATTAATAGAATTAATATTTTTTATTGGCAAAAATAAATAGATAAAAGTACTTTTTTTTAATATGATGTTAAATTTTAAACGTCATTTTATTTTTAAAGAGATTCAAATTGTCTCCATGTTTTTCTAAAATGATTATTACCTATAAACCTACCTAGTATACGTAATACAAATCTAATTAAATTTAACAAATTCAATTAATTTTATAATTTAGCTCAAATTAAGAGTAAACTATGCTTCAACCTTTTAGCAAAATGGTATTATGTATTTTTTAATCAAATTACAAGATGATAAAGTATAATTAATGTTAACAAATTGAACAAAAATTAATATAATTTACTATTTTCTGTTTGTAACAAGGGGTTGTTGGCGTGAAAAAAAAAATCTCTAAATTTTACTAAATTTTTTGTAATATTTATCAGCTTTTTCTAATTTTCTCTAACTTTTTTCTCAAATGTCTAATTTTCTAAAAGCAATTCAAGCTTTTTGAGGAATAAAGTTGGTTCTCATGTAAAGCAACTTAGGCAATCGCCTAAGATCATGTCCTCAAATTTAAAACATATATATAATTGTTTAAATTTATCCTCTTTTAAATTTCAATATTCATCTTAATCTCATTTGATTTTGGAACTTATCAAACAATATCTCATAACCCATCCAATGAAAGGAACCCAAATCTAAATATATATATATATATATATAATTTTTTTAGTTTGTGATTTTCTAAACTTCAATCCTCAACTTAATATCACAAATTTTTGGACTTATATAAATTTATATAGATAATGCCTTGGCCCATCCAATAAGAAGGTCCCAAATTTAAAAAAATATATGTAGATATATTTAATTAATTATTTTAATTTTATTGCTTTCTTAACTTCAATACTTATCTTGGTTTCTAGTATTTTTAGAATTTATCTTAATTTATAAAGATAATATTTTCATAAGAGTATCTACAGTAGAAGAACCAGATTTTCAAGTTTAATTTTTTTTCGTCTTAGACCCCTAAATAATTTTACACGACTTGTTAAAGAACACACAAAATATCAAACAATACAAAATTTAACATAAAAATTAACAAACTTTGGCACTCCAAAAGTAGTCTAAATGTGTAATGGATTTGGAGGAGTTGACATAACAACCTGCCTCAACTCAATGACTTGTGGTAGAGAATGTTAAACTAAAACTTAACATTTAGGTACAATTTTATTTTTTTTGAACTAACAAAATATAAATACATTTGAATCATTAAAATTTATCGTAACAATCTTTAATAACAAAATCACCGAACTAGCATAGGTATGTCAATGTCCCATTTTCGTGTGTAATTGCGCTTCCAACGCGGCAACTGTTCCACTCTTTGGAATATGCTATTCCTCGATAAAATGCGCAACAGGTGTAAATACTGGTATTTAAAGAACAGCGACGCGATGGTTCACACTCTTAGCTCTTGGCTGTCGGGCAATGCAATGTTCCTATTTGTTGAGGCCATTAGCCTTCCCTTCCACGCCACTGCAAATTTTCCGTCCTGTCAATTTCAGTCTTCACTCTCGGAGACTTGCCATTGAGTGGATGCTTGTAGTAAGGGGGGCGGACCCATATTCGCAATCAGTGTAAAGTAAAATGATTATTTTAAAATAAATAAAAATAAAAGCAAAGATATATTACCGAGGAAAGTATGAAAAGAAAATTTAATTTATGAAAAAGTAACAAAATCAATAAATTTTAGTTTAATTTTTTAAATTAATGGAACCAATTTTTTTCATTATGCTTTGTTTGTGTCTGTTTATGTACGCCGTCGATACCGTCAATTAATTTAGGATTTAAATTTTATTGTGTTATTAAAGATAATTTTTAAATCAAAATTTATTTTTCTTATTTAGTTTTTTTTAGCATTCTTTTAATCAACAAATATACAAATTGTTTAGAAATAAAAAATTATGTATAGCTAAAAAGGAAAATTAATTAAAAATAAGTTACGTTTTTTTCTGACTAATTACAATTACATTCCTTTAGTTTGGATAATAAATATATATAATCTCTCTCTAGTTTAAAGTTTACATAACTTTTTTTTTTTGTAGTTTGGACTAAAATGTAGAAATTATTAGCAAACGTTAAATATAACAAAATTTGTGTTACTTTGAGGAAATTTTTTTTCCTTTAATGAATTCTAACTTATGGGTACAAATAAGTTAAATTTAATAGATTCAATCAATTTTATACTTTAATCCAAATTACGAAAGGTTTATTTGTTAATTTTTAAAATAAATGGGTTCACGTGGGTTTTTAGGTCAAACTTTAGTAATATAAAGTGTAATTACTTTTTTTTCATTTTCTATAATTCGTAAGTAGATTTTTATATTTTAAATATTTTTCTTAAAAAAGTAATTAATAATAAAAAATCAAAATTTGTTTAAAAATGCTGCGTAGTCTTGGGTCATCTCAATCCAAAATGTTAATTCAAGAGTTGAAATTCTCTCTCACACTTATAGACTTACCACGATGGTGTTCCACAACTAAGGTAAGAAATTTCAATATTCTCTCTCTTCACATATCGGGTCTCAAGTCGGATAAAGTGGTAACTCATTTCTCCCGGTAACCTAAGATTAATGGTAAACTTGGGTTTTCATACCAGTAGATAGTCTTAGACTTATCTCAACTCAAAAAACTAGTTTAAGAGGTGAGACTTTTAGTAACATTTGTATACTAACCATCACTCCTTTTCACAAGTAATATAAAAAATCCCAACAAAAAAAAATTTACAAGAGAATTTTTATAGGGCTATAGTGTCTATAAAATTGCTTAAATTATAAATATTACTGATGCGCGCTGCTCTTAAATTCACAATCACTTCAAATTGAATGCAAGTTGAGAGAGATTCGATTCTGGGGATAAAAATTAGTTAAAGGAATCTATTTTGAGTAAATTACAATTAAACCCATAAAGATTCATGAAAAGATTCATGAAAAAATATACATACTATAAAAAATACAATATATATAAGCAAAATTATGTATATAACACATAAACGTAAAATATTAATTATTTTTATTAGGTTATTGATCGAATATTTCAATTTTGTTTAGTTACTTTTAGTTATACGAATTGTGAAACAAATTATGAGATAAATAGCAAACAATTAATTTATAAATTACATTTTCTTAAGCGGACCAGTTTGAAATTTAAATATAAACAAATGGTCAGGCCTGGAATTAAAATATTTGGCTTGGTGTCAGCTAGAACCAGCCATATTCCCCATTACTCATGGGTAATTGGCTTTCCTGTTTGATGATAAAAATACAGGCGTTGAGAAGAACAAATTTACTTAAAACAACCTTATAATGTGAAAGATGACAAAAAGTGCCTCACACCCGTACGTGAAATTACCCAAAAGTTAAATTACATTTATCTCTCTTAGTATTTAAATAATTATATTTATTTGTTTTCAATATTTAAAAATTACATTTACCTTTTTCACTAACAGTTTTTTTAATATGAAGGGATCAACGCTTATAATATTTCAAAATAAAAGAAACAACAATTCTAAATAAGAAAGATTAATATAATTTTTAAATATTGAAAAATGATAAGTATAATTTTTAAATATTAAAAATAAAAAATATAATTATTTAAATATTACAAGGGTGTATGTTTAACTTAATTAATCTTATAATAATGAAAATTGAACTAATGAATTACGAATAAATAACAGCTTATTTGCGACACGATGAGTTCATTTTTTTTTCAGAAGTCCGTCAGTACGTTTCGACGGAGTTTCTCTGTGATATATTTCTTGGGGATCCCATCAAGAGATCGTGAGATATTTTGTCCTCCTTTTTATCCCATCAAGGATTTTTATTTTTTTTTAATTTCTCAAGTGTACTCCTTTTTTATCGAATTTAAAATTTTTTTGATTTACAAACAAATTTATTAAAAAAAAAAGATACATATGAAAAAAAGCTAGTCTTTTTGTATGTACGTAGGTAATTTTTTTTATTTAAAAGTACTATTATTTTTATAAATGTGGATAACATTTTAAAAATTATGGAAATAAAAAATATCATAGAAAACGAAAAAGAAAAAGTTAAACAAGGAGAGAGAAAGCATCCTTCTTTCTTTCTTTCTTATATGTAATGTTTGTTATATATAACCAAGTTTTTATCCGTCACATTAAAAACAAATTATTTCATTTACCCCACAAAACCGCCTAGAAAGCAAATAATTTGCCAACAAATATTAAAAAAAAGGGGGGGGGGGGGAAGGAAGGGTAACGCTCTGCTCATTAATCACTACCTTCCAAACTCCCACGTCGTCCCTCACCCTTTACAGATGTGCATTCGTTGTACCAGTCAAAGGTGAAATTAAAGAAAACTTTTCTTGAGAAATTCAAGTTGGAGATATATATTTCTATGTTTTTACATATATATATATATATATATCAATTTAAAATGATTAAAAAATATAAAATGATCATTAAACATATGAGTGTGTTTGATTTTTTTTTTTTATCTTTTTTTAGAGGAAGTCACTCAAGTCGTTGATACATGTTTGAAATATACAACAATTAGATTCACCTAAACCCTAAATTCAATAGTAAAAACATAATAAAGTAAAATGAAATAAAAATATTTGTTTGGAGAGAAACATAACGATAATGAAAAATAATAGAATAATAAGATGTGATGGAGGTGTTTTTTCCCCCTTCTTTTATTTTTTAATTTCAACAACTTATCTATTTTTGTTACATCTTATTAAAATAATTTAGTTTATTTAAATATTTTATTAAAATAAAATAATTTAATGTACACATATTTTTAAATTATTTTTAATAAATACTATAATTATTTCATTTAATTTAATTAATATGATAGATATTTTATGAAATTGCTTTAATAAGTAACATAATTAAATTATATTTAATATATTTTATTTTATAGTATTAAATTGTTCTTAAAAAACATATAATTAAAATAATTATGTGAGGGACTGCGAGGGATTTGCCTGTGAGGGACTCTGCCTACGGGAGAGTGAAGCAGAAGGTAAAGCAGAGAAGCGATACCTTCCGTCCCACATCGCCTGGGTAGTGAAAGGAAGTAGCATATACGTAATATCCGATATCAATATAGTACAACGCGTTTTAAAGCCGTGAGGGCACTGGGTTCAGTGGGAACTTCAAGGTTAAGCGTGCTCTAGTGGGAGCAGTACTGGGATGGGTGACCTCTTGGGAAGTAGCTTACCAAGCCCAAAGCGGACAATATTGTACTGTATAGATGCGGGTCATTACAAATGGTATCAGAGCCAATACCCAGCCGGAAGTGTGGGACCACGCATGGACCCCGCTTGTGAGGCCTGTCTATGAGGGACTCTGCTTGCAGGAGAGTGAAGCAGGGGGACACGCGGGGACACGTGATTGTGAGGGACTGCGAGGGACTTGCCTGTGAGAGACTCTGCCGCGGGAGAGTGAAGCAGGAGGTGAAGCAGAGAAGCGATGCATTCCGTCCCACATCGTCTGGGTAGTGAAAGGAAGTAGTATATATGTCATATCCGATATCAATATAGTACAACGCGTTTTAAAGCCGTGAGGGCACTGGGTTCAATGGGAACTCCAGGGTTAAGCGTGCTCCAGTGGAAGCAGTACTGGGATGGGTGACCTCCTGGGAAGTAGCTTACCAAGCCCAAAACGAACAATATTGTACTGTATAGATGCGGATCATTACAAATTAACTTGATTCAATTAATATAAAATATATTTTATTAAATTAAATTAATTAATTAAGAATTAATAAATTTAAATGCTTTATTCAAATAAAAGTTAATTACTGTAAACATGCGTTTCAGTTTTCATTAAACAAAAAGAACAGAAAACAAAAATTTTAAAATATAAATAATTAAATATATTAAAAAAAGAGTAGTATTACCAAAACAGGTCCTGTTTGGACTTGTATGATTCCTTCTCACAATTTTTTTTTTTTATTGGTAGTTTTTTTTAACTCACATTTCTTAAAATAAATTAAAAACGCTTCAAAATAAAAATTGAAATCATTTATATTAAGTATCCTGTCTGAAAAAAAAAATGGAAAATGAGAGAGAAAGATCTAAAAGAGAGAAGAAGTGGGCTCAATTGTACAGACTGAAATGAAATGCACTTTATAAGGCGTTTAAGTGCGCTAGTCCCACCACGTGACTGAGTTCCCATCGGTCACGACGAGAACGACTTGTGCTGGACTTTTGACTGAAGTGCGCCGACTATCATCATCTTAATTACTTTCTGTAGGATTTCCAAAGTCATTTGTAGAAATAAGAAAAGAGCACGACCAGTGTGATCGCTCACTTGCATTCTCATCTTTTTTTTTTTTTTTTTAATCAAAATCACAGTGAAGCTATGTATTGATTTTCAAATGAAAAGGAGTTATGTTTTTGAGTCAAATTGTAAAAGATAAAAAGAGAATGCTTCACCCTTAAAAATATAATATATTATTTATTTAAAAATATAAATAATGTTTATTTACCTTTATAATAATACGAATTGAACTAATGAATTTCGAATAAATAACGATTTACGCGCAAAACAATGACTTAAATTTTTTAAAAAGTCCACATTATTGTCAATCAATCACTATGTTTTTTCCACACTTTCTTTGTGATACTGTTACAGGGCGACCTTTAAAAAGAAAAATCCCACTAAGAGATCACGAGAAGTTGTCCACTTGTTCTGGACTTTCAGTGAAGTCAGATATTTTGTAGGATTCTTAGCTGAAATGGGTAGGTTACATCAATTTTGATGTTAATTTGATGGTAATTTAATTTGAATTGTTGGATTTAAATGTATTTATATATTTTTAATTTAGAAAATATAAATATACTTAGATGGTCTAAATTTAACAGTTTACTAGACTGACATTAAATTTGATATAACGAATTCTATCAATTGAGCCATTTGTAGAACTAAGATAAATTTGAAGTGATGAAAATCACTTAAAGTCGTTGAGAAATACTAAAAATCTCTAAAAGTTATTTATTTTTTATTTCACCGTACAAATTATGAATCCATAATTGAATTTTATAATATTTTATTACTTCAAATACCCCTAGGGTAAGAATTATGTTGTCGGGCACCTGCACTCTTATTTTTTTCTTTTTTCTTTTTTTAATGTAAGTAAGTTACTTTTTTATAACGTTTTTCAAAAATTGGATGGCACTCTTAAATTTGAAAACTTATGTTAATGTTTTCCATTTTTAAAATTTTTAACAAGTTACTCTTCTAACATAAATACTAAAAAGTGTAAAATGTTTTGTTAATATCAAATTAGTTCTGTATAACCAAACTAAAAAAGCCTTTTTTCACTACGTGGGATCAGTTATATGAATTTGACAACGTCAATTAAACCTGTTTAGGGCCATGTCCCTTATTAGATTCATAGAGGTAGGATCATGTTTAATAGTTTCTTTCCAACTTCTCTTAGATCTCCCTCTCTCTCTCTTACTCCTGACAATCTCCATGCTTTCACACATTTCAACCGGTGCCTCCATTTGACTTCTTCTAACATGGCCGAACCATCTTAACTGATTTTTTCTCATTTTATCTTCAATTGATACTATTCCTACTTTATCCCCAATCTCTTCGTTCCTAATCCTATCTCTCCTTGTGATCCTATACATCCATCGTGGTATTCATATCTCCGAAACTGCCATCTTCTAAACAAAATTATGCTTTATTGTCCAACATTCTGATCCATATAGCAACGTTGATCTTATTGCCACCTTATAATACATTTCTTTCACCTTGAGGGAAATTTTCCGAAAATTAGTTCTATATAAACTAAATAAATTAATTTCACAAACAAATACCACGACTTGCAAACAATTTGATTTTCTCATATTATGAGTAAGAAGAAACTAATTAATTTGTATAAGAATAGATAAATTTTGTACACTTCTACAGCGATTAAAAATGACATTAGCGAAAATTTGTTAAGAAGATTTTAAACGTAAGAGGTTTTGTCTAACTTTTGGAAAAATTGGATTATTATATATTACGATCTTAAGGTCTGGCTCAAAACCCAAAACCTCTTCCAATTTAACAATCAACACATAATTTTCTCAAATATTGGACTAAAAAACAAATCTAACTAAATTTATGAAATCTAACAAATTTCCTGGATCAACATTAATAGAATTAATTTTTTTTATTGGCAAAAATAAATAGATAAAAGTACATTTATATTTAATTTTATGTTAAATTTTAAACTTCATTTTATTTTTAATGAGATTCAAATTGTCTCCAGTTTTTTCTAAAATGATTATTACCTATAAACCTACCTAGCATACGTAATACAAATCTAATTAAATTTAATAAATTCAATTAATTATATAAGTTAGCCCAAATTACGAGTAAACTATGCTTCAACCTTTTAGCTAAATGGTGTTATGTATTTTTTAATCAAATTACAAGATGATAAAGTGTAATTAATGTTAAAAAATTGAATAAAAATTAATATAATTTACTATTTCCTGTTTGTAACAAGGGGTTGTTGGCGTGAAAAAAAAATCTCTAAATTTTACTAAATTTTTTATAATATTTATCAGCTTTTTCTAATTTTCTCCAACTTTCTTCTTAAATGTCCAATTTTCTAAAAGCAATTCAAGCTTTTTGAGGAATAGAGTTGGTTCTCATGTAAAGCAACGCAGGCAATCGTTTAAGATCCTGTCCTCAAATTTAAAATATATATATAATTGTTTAAATTTATCCTCTTTTAAATTTCAATAATCATTTTAATCTCATTTGATTTTGGAACTTATCAAATAATATCTCGTAACCCATCCAATGAAAGGAACCCAAATCTAAAAATATATATATTTAATTTTTTTAATTTATGATTTTCTAAACTTCAATCCTCAACTTAATCTCACAAATTTTTGGACTTATATAAATTTATATAGATAATGCTTGGCTCATCCAATAAGAAGGTCCCAAATTTAAAAAAATATATGTAGATATATTTAATTAATTATTTTAATTTTATTGCTTTCTTAACTTCAATACTCATCTTGGTTTCAAGTATTTTTAGAATTTATCTTAATTTATAAAAATAATATTTTCATAAAAGTATCTATAGTAGAAGATCCAAATTTTCAAGTTTAATTTTTTTTTCGTCTTAGACCCCAAAATAATTTGATACAACTTGTTAAAGAACACACAAGATATCAAACAATACAAAATTTAACCAAAAAATTAACAAGTTTGACACTCCAAACGTAGTCTAAAAGTGTAATGGATTTGGAGGAGTTGATATAACAATTTACGTCAACTCTATGATTTATAGTGGAGAACTATTAAACTAAAACTCAATATTTAGGTATATTTATATTTTTTTGAATTAATAAAATATAAATATATCTAAATCATTAATTTTAAATGTAATAATCTTTAATAATAAAATCACGGAACTAGCATAGGTATGTCAATATCCCATTTTCGTGTGTAATTGCACTCTCAACGCGGCAAGTCTTCCATTCTTTGGAATATATATAGAGGTGTTAAACGTATGTGTTGTGTTGTGCCGTGCCATTTAACTTCGTGCCAATCATGTTTCGTACCGTACCGTGCCATACCTTGTTTTACTTCATCGTACCATGGTGTGCCGTGCCATACCGTGCTTTAGCAGTGTTGTGTCGGGTTATTTTTCTTTATCGTGTCGTGTCGAGCCGTGCCTTTTTAAATCATGCTGTGTCGTGTCGTGCTAATTAATTAATTCGTACAGTGCCGTACCGGCCTGTTAAGGTAATTGGATTTTGTCGGGTTGTGCCTTTTTAAGTCTTGTTATGTCGTGTTGTGCCTAATTAATTAACTCGTGCTGGATCATATAAGCCTGTTAAGTTAATCGGGTTGTATCATGTCGTGTCTTTTTTTATTATATCATACCATTGCTTTTTTGTGGATCAACATTTGATACGACTGATAGTCCCGACAAACTTTAACATATGAACAAGTGCAAAACTCATGCAAATTTTAAGAAAATATATAATGCTTTTGACATTAAGTCCTTCAAACCTCATCATGTGACTATTCCCAATCAAAACTCAACATTGTCCTTAATATGAGAACCATGAAATACAAGTGGGTTCGTAGTAAGCAAAACATAACATGATAAGAATAAATAAATGATCTAAGCAAAATAATAACACTAAGTTCAATCATGCACCCTGAAAATAGCACTCAATAGATAACCAAACACCCTCCAACTAGCTTCCATAGCACTCCCATAAACAACAGAACAAAAATCTAAGTGTCCCTCCCATGCCCATCCAACTTCTATACCATGCCATGCTTTAATCGTATCTCGTGCCTTGCCTCAATTCATACCTTACCCTTTAAAGACTTTATCGTCCCATGCCGTGATGTCACAACTCCTGTGCCATGTCCATGTCGTGCCGGGTCAATTTATGCTTTTGTGCCGAAAACGTGCTAATTTAGACCATGTCGAGACATGCCGTGCCTAGTCAATTCGTGCCCTTGTGCCGAAAACGTGCCCACTTAGACCGTACCGAGTCGTGCCGTGCCGGGTCAATTCGTGCTCTTGTGCCGAAGACGTGTCCATTTAAACCGTGCCGAGTCGTGCCGTACCAAGATTTTACCGTGCCAAAAGTATACCGTGTCATCTTCGAACGTACCATGCCCGTACCTTATCCGTACCGATCCGACCCGTTTGATATCTCTAAATATATGTCTGCTATTCCTCCATAAAATGCGCAACAGGTGCAAATACTGGTATTGAAAGAACAGCGATGCGATGGTTCACACTC
>QLOD02000038.1:5162770-5174656 GCA_003260245.2 Sideroxylon spinosum | reverse complement strand
ACTTTTTTATATGCTGAATAGTTTTGAGTTAACTTTAATTTTTAAATAAAATTAAAATACCTTAATTTTAAATTAAATTAATTTTTTTAATAAAATTAAAATTTTAATGATATTTTCATAATTTCGTATTAAAAATCTAAGCGTCACTTGCCCCCTTACCTTCACATGGCTCGTCCGTGTGTGTGTAAATTTATATATATATATATATATATTTTAACCCGATTATTAAACCATTAACTCTTTATTCGATCACTATATCTGATTTCCACCTTTTGTAGAATTGCAAAATATTAATTTGACGGATGAATTGCAACAAAAGAGGTAGGCAAGGCAAGGGATATCATATCATTCATATCCAAATAATGGAACTCTCGCACATGCATGGTTTGTCTCTATCTATCAGTCTCTATATACGTACGTATGCATGTATATAGTTGGGAAAGAGAATCCAAAATATTGAACTCATGAAGGCTTCGGTGGTGCCATGTGAGATGTGATGTGAGGGACTCAATTGAAGGCCCATTTGCCCACCTTTTTTCCTGCCCAACAACACATGCAACTTGGACCACCCGTCACCCGGATTTGATGTTCCCTGTTTGGCTGAGATTTTTATGGCCAATATTTTTAAGAAGAATGATGTTACTATTCTAAATTTAGTTTTTCATACTCCAAAAATTAATGTTCATTGTTACAGAGACTGGAGAGTGGGAAGCTAAATTTGGAGTGCTAGTATCATTTCTCTATTTTTAAATATTTTTGTGAATTTTTTCACTGAAATCTATTTTATTTTTGATCCTTCCTGATTTTGTTATTTTTTTAATGAAAATAAAAAATGATCAAAATATAAAAAGCTGCTAAAATAATTTTTTCTTTTTTTCCTTTTTTTTTGGGGGGGGAGGGGGAGATTTTTCCATTTTTATTCATTTTTCTTTAATTCTTGTTAAAAAATTAAGAGCATCCATAAAATCTATAAGCAATAAAATTAAATTTTAGTTGAAAAGAAGCTACATAGTAATACTAAAAAAAAAAAAAAAGGTTGTTTCCAAAATAATTTAATTTACATACAGTTATCTACCCTTACAAATCCTTATATTCATCAAATACTTGTAGAAAAAAATTTGAACTAAAAAATTCTTACAGTCACATTTTTTTTTCTCACACCTAAAATTTCAATATACCAAGAAATTAATCTCCTAACCAAATTTTAACTCTCACCTCAGAAATTAAAGTTAAAATTTGTTATACAAAACTTTGACAAATATATCTTTACTAACTGAAAAGGATCCTTAACCTCACAAATTAAGTCTCCCTTTCCCTGTGAGCAAAAATAATGTGGGGGGGACTCCCAAAAGAGTCACCACACTAACAATCATCTATGACTATATCCTAGTATTACTTATCAGATTCTTGTTATAGGACATGAACTTTTCAAATTCTTGTTTCCCAAATCAAGCTGTGAAGTTTTTCTTATTGGGTTCGAAACCGTGCTTGATCCGTGATTCCTTAATTGGCAGACAACAACTCTGGGAATTCATTCTTCAAATTGGACACATCCATTTCATTGTTGCTATGAGTGGCAACGATTACCTTAGCTTGTTCATCTCACGTGAAGTTAAAGTGACCCACTTTTCGATTGGGAAGTAAGAAAATAAAAGAAAAAAAATCAAAGAAAATGATTTTGATTCGAGAGTAGTTATTCTCTTCTAAATAAGAAATTAGTCTCAAAATAATAAATTTTTTTCATAATATTTTTTCTTACGATACCCTTAACATATTTTACTATAACAGTTAAACCAAGTAACTGTTGATAAAAAAAAATTGAGAATACGGGACAGGATCTCCAAACACATATAGCTTTGATAATGATGTGCTCAAGGATGATCCTCCTGTCCTAACCAAAAGTGGGATCCATTATTCTAAGAGTGTATATTTATTCAAGTCTGATCATAAACGTTACTTGGTAATAAATTCGTTTCATTTGTCACCATATAGTTAGATTTACTTAGTTCTTTCCTTGCCGGTGGGATATCTGGATATTCTTTAAGGTCAAATCACACGCATGACTCTAATTCATCCTATGCATATTTAATGCTAATTGATGGGTATTTTGATGCAATCATAATACTTCCAATTATTTTGGTATTTATTTATTTCTACTATAAGACTATAAATAAGATATTTATCACCAAAATTGAGGTACGTTTAATATTGTTCTCAAATTATTATCCATTTTATTTTGTATTCTCTCAAATCTTTTTAACTTTATCATTAGAGGGATTGTTGTTAGGGATTCTACATGATCATTTTTTTTTTTTCGATCTTTTCTTCTGACTCCTTTTTCTTTGTAGGCTTGATAAAAAATTTTATCGTCGAATAGTAGCAATGATACTAAGTAACTAATTTGGGTTCCCAACGTAATTATCCCACTCGAAGTCTGGGTCAGTGTAGTCCTTGTACATCCCCAGAATTTCACTGTCTCGAAGGCTTGTGAAGTTCCGTATATATACCACTGTAGTTTCTTCTGGCCTTCTCGATTGAAATGGGCGGAAGCTCATCATATCCAAGACGGTCAGCTGCTGGGGATGTTAGCCACCGTACCTTGCCGTATCGAGTAATCTTTGTGATGGGGTTACGTGGATTGCTCAGATCAGATGATGCCTTGTTTGATCAATCAAACAAATTTAAAGTTATAAAAAATTTATTTTTTTTCAAATTAAATTTTATCACGTATATTTTTATATCAAATTTTTATATTTTTATTATACTTTTTGATTAATTTTTTTTCAACCAAACAACCCTTATGTCATTAGGCATTTGAACTCTTAAAGTACAAGCATTATCATATTCTTTCAGAATTTCTAGAACTTGGTTAAAAAAATAGAAGTGAGGAAACTATAATCTAAAATTTACACCAAATTAATTCAAAATTAGGTTACTTTGATTTTATTTAAAAATTTAAGTTCACTTAAAATTTTTTAGCATAAAAAGAATATATAATAATTGAACTCAGGTATTTTTTGTAAAATAAAATGCATTCTTCAACTAAACTATTAAATACTTCTATAAATACCATTACAAAAATAAAATAATAAATTTTATAAATAATTAAATTTAACAATAATTATATTTTTTTTTAGTAACAAGGAACATTCATATTAAATGTCAGGAATCAGTTAAATCATTCAACTGTAAAAATTATATTTATTAGTTTAATATTTAATAATATTTATCCTTAAAAATTAATATTATTTTTCCTCTGTAACCCTAATATAATTTATTATCCTCTTATTGAATATACTTGATATCCCCATTAATAAAAATCTTTGATTCACTCCTATTTTTACATTGTTCTTGTGTTTATTGTGGAGTCCTAGGTTACAACAACCTTATAGGGTTTTTCTAATGTATGTAATGCGAATCTCCTATTTGTATAAGGACTAGAATCCTATATATAAGGTCTGTCTGGTGATGAAGTTTATTAAAAAAATTTAATAATCTCTAAACATTATTCATTTTTTATTTTATTACGCGAATTATGAATTCATAAATTATCTCATTTTTTATTATACCAGACACTCCATAGTTGTCTATAAAGAGAAAACTTTTGAAAATTCTAGAGCTACGGTGGTTGAGACCGAGGGATTTGTAAAAATAAAGGAGTTAGTTTGTAATCTTCCATGTTTATACCAAACTTTATTCTCTTTCTTCGTAGATGTAGGCAAGTTTATGCCAAACCAATTTAATTATCTGTGTATTTAACCTTTTTTTTTTTTGGTATATTTGATTTTTTTTTCCTCTTATATTGTGCACGTTGTAGTTTCATTGTGTGGTCGTTCCATTCTACGAAGTAATATAATTTGATTGCGTGGGCGCCCGAACAACATTGGTCTGGATGGTCTCGGGTTTAGGAGACCTGCACCAATCCAACTCTCTCAAGTTGTCCATTCCGATCATCCCAAGTTCTTGAGTATTTTTGATGATCTAAGAAGTACCTCTGATCATCGAAAGGCCTATTTCTCTACAAACTTAATCACTGCCTCTGGACCCACTTAGAATAGCCTGCACATATCCGTGGCCACATGGAGCACTTTCCTCACCTTATCCGTCCAGACATGAGCAGACCCAAAAAGGAATGCCCGTTAATTTAGAAAATCACACTAAAATTCTATTAATTTTTTTATAAGTTATACTTTTTTTTTTTATAATTTGTTTTCACCGCAATTTTTATTTTACTCTTATTTATCTTACATTATAATTTTGCCCCCACTGAATTCTTGAATCCATCCTTTCATCCCGATATTGTAAACATGGCCTATTTTACTCATATGGAGAATGATTTCAAACGCCTCACAACATTCTAAAAATAGAGATAATTTCTCAAACTGGATTCATCCTTATTATTAGATTTACATTTGTAATTGACAAATTAGTGAATAAAATAATAATTACAAAAGGATATAAATGACGTAGATACTTGTTTTTGGTAAACTCAAAACTGTTTCGTCAACGTGAGTTTGGGCTCCAAAGTGCATAGTTGTATCGATTGCAGAATGAAGTTGATTAGGTCAACACTCCCAATATGATATATCTCCTTTGATATGAACTTGAAATTCAGGGATGATTGAGAGGGTATCAGGTTATTCAGATTTAAACAGTAATCAAGTTTTGTTAAGAATAACAATATCTTGTACTCGGGATAGTACCGAATCAACCAATTGACAAGATAAGATGCAATGAAGCCAGCATCTCCAGTTATGAGACATTGTTGGGTGTGCAAGTATCCATATCCTAACAAACTGCATTTAATTAAGGAGCAAAGGTAGATTCAAAAACCAAAACAAAATTATAAGCTAAAAGCATATAGTTGTCCAAAAACATGGAAGGAAATGGTAAAAATAAAAATAAAATAAAAAATAAAAAAAGCTACTGGCTAGGGAGGTCCCTGCCAAAAGAACCTTAGCTCGGATTTCCACTCGATTGAAAGTATAACCATGGCCAACCCTATCAGCCGATCATATAACTAAGGCTGGCCCTATCATGCTGGTTATTAAGATAACGAACCATATATGTGATATATAATGATGCACAACATATCGATTGTAATGATCCACCCATCCTTGAGTTAAGTTAAGATTAAAAACTTAGCTTAGCATATGTATAATGATAAAATAGGAGATAATCAATGTAAACAAAAAATAAACGATTTCCATTCAACAAGCAATAAATGTACCGTATAAGAATACCACAATCTTCACTTGATTCCACAAACACTAAACTTGAATCTCACAAAAACAAATCCAAAACTCTTAAAAACAACTGAATACTAGAGTTCTGGAGTGTAATGTAAAGCCCCGAAACAATGTATTTATAGAGAAAAATATAAACTCTAACCCTAACCGTGCATATCAATTGAGGCTATCCAAATAGCCGATTGGGTGTTTGGACAACTGACGAGATTATAACTCAGATTCTATCTTTCTTTTTATTTTCTAGCTATTGCTTTTCTGCTGTTCGGGCAGAACGACGGAGTGTCCGGACAGCAAGGACTATCTCCTCATCCTCATCATCCTTGATTTCAATAATTTTTAGGCTTTCACGACACGTCAGAAATAGACTCAAAATAAACATTAAAAATAACCCAAGGTAATCATGAACTAAGGCTTAATTTAAGAATTGTCACTACGCTTTTCAAGGTAATCATAAAGATATAAATTTTTATTTCTACTCTTAAAGTTAATGAATATCCAAATAAAGAGTTAGGTGTTCAACTATAAAGTAAACAATTAATGTGTAACCAAGGTAGATTTATTTTGTATCAATTTATACTAATCGTACATTCAAATTTAATGTGTGGATACAGATTTTTATTTTTACTGTCAAAGATAATGAATATTAAAAAATTAAAAAAGTAATAAAAGAGCTTTTAGAAGAGACTTTAAATCATGAATGCAAAATTCATCATAGTAATGGTAAGAAGATGTTTGTTCTGGATATAATGGATGGTAAATTTTAAAATTACCCTGCATTACATTAGTTTAGATGAGGGAGTAACAATTACTATAGGGTAACAGTTACCCCCATGTGGAGGTGAATTTTTGCTGTAGGGGAGATGGGTAATCGGAGGCAGTGAAAAATTTTATCCTCTTCTCATTATCTCGTGAAATATTTCATTACATCCTTATAAAGCCCTAGACAATGTTTTCCTATGAATAATTATAATAAATGTTAGAACATAGTAATATATTCAATCGAATTAAAATTAATTAATTTTTACCCGATTAACATTTACTAGGATAACAAGTTTGTGGTATTTATATTTGGAATGAGAGTGTAAATATTAACCGATAATAATTTTATTATGTTCGGAATATTAAAAGTTTTGAAAGGATAAAAGTTAATTGAGAGAGTAAATATTATCGAGGTAATGAGAAAAGGGTAAGAAATTTCCATTACCCTTCGTTACCTACCCCCCTAGAGTAAAAATTAACAACCATACGGGATAATGGTTACCCCCAAAATAATTTTTATCTCCTCATCCAAAAATATATAATGGAAGAAAAAAATTAACTTAGTAAACTTTATCCCCCGTCATCCAAAAACAAACATGTCCTAAGGAGAAAAGAAAGATAAAAATGAAATTAAGTGGGGATTAGCTCTTGATATATATACTATTATAAAATAGACACTAGGGGTAAGTGAAATTTTAAAATTTATGAAACTTAATTTTGGTGAACCCTTTTTATTTCTTTCTATAAAATCCTTAAACTCCTTACAACTACCTATATTTTTTAATGCCATTGAAAAGTAATTTGTTTTTTTTATAACTAAACATAGTTTAGTAATTTCACCCATTTATTTATTTTCGTAAATGCCTTTTAATTGCTCACTATTTTTGTAACTTTTGTCTTTTCTTTAAATACTCATTAATTAATTATTATTTACTTACATATCTTTGTCTATTATTATTTACTATTTGAATCACTTTTATTAATATTTTAAATTTTATTTTAATAAAAATATTTAATAAAGAATCACACACATTAGTGTGCACTAAGTTCTAGTACTATATAGAGCAAACCTATAGGTTTGGTGAAACATTTTCTTGGTGTACTATTTTGTTGGTGAAACTCTTATATATTATTTTTTTTTTTCATTAATAACCCTCAATAATCAATAACTACTTATAATTTGAAAGTAGTGGATAAGTAATTTGTTAATTTTTGTAAGTTATTTAAGTAATTTTACCCTTTTATTTTTTTTTCCCTTGAATGCCTTTTAACTACATACTACTCTTATAATATTCTTTTATTTTGTCTAAAGACCCTTTAATTATTTGCTATCTACTTAAATACCTTTAATTAATAATTATTCATTATTTATTATTTCAGAAAATTTTCTTAAATAAAATAACAAATCAATTAATGATTCACGTGCATCGTATGTGCACGGGTGTAAACTTAAGTAAAATAAAACAAAAATAAAAATTCACACAAATAATTTTAATAGGTGGATTAAAAATTAAATAAATATTTACAATTTGCAAAACTTAAAAAGTTATTGATTGTTAATACAAAAAAAATCACACGCATCACGTGTGCACCGGATAAGTAATTATTGGTAGTTGAGGGTTTTAAGGAAAACAAAAAAATAAAAGGATAAAATTATTCAAATAACTTACAAAAGTTAAATAAATTATTTATACATCACTTTCAAATTATAAGTAGTTATTGGTGATTGAGGTTATTAATTGAAAAAAATAAAATATAAGTCGCCGACATTGATGCACATGAGTTTGCTCTATAATAGTACTAGAAGTTGCCAGACACTAATTTATGATTTTTATTAAATATTTTTATGAAAATAAAATAATAAAAATTAAGAAAAGTGACTCAAATAGTCCATAATAATAGACAAGGATATGTAAGTAAATAAAAACTAATTAATGAGTATTTAAAGAAAATACAAAAATTACAAAAATAATGGGTAGTTAAAGGGGATTTATGGAAAACAAAAATATAAATGAATAAAATTACTTAACTATGTGGTAGTTATAAAAAAACTACTTTTCAATACCATTAAAAATATAAATAATTATAAGAAGTTTAAAAGTATTATAGAAAGAAATAAAAAGGTTTTATTAAAATTAAGCTTCATAAATTTTAAAACTTCGCCTACTCCTAGTGTTTTCTTTAAACTTCACATACCCCTAGCGTTTGGTTTATAACAGCACTAGACATTAATGCACATGCAATGCGTGTGAAATTTTATTTTTTAACATTTTGGTAGATATATATATATTTTGATATATATATATATATATATATAAGGATAATGATAATTATTAAATAATAAAAATATTACTTTTGAAAGCATTTCTAAATTTGAAATTTTGAATTTGAAAATGTTATAAATTAGCTATTGAATTCTTACTTTTAAAAGTAATACATCATATGTATTTAGTTTTAGGAGTATTTTTTATCAATTTGAAAAGTAGGAGTTCTACCAAAACTAATGTTTCCTAGAAAGTAAAAATTTTACCAAAGCCTACTCACAGCAATTTGCAGCTGCTTGTATATATGTATGTGTGCGCAATAAGTTACAACAAAATTTTTTATCAAAACCCACTCACAGCAATTCCAAGTGCATGTATATATATGTGTGTGTGCAATAAGTTACGGGGAGAGAGAGAGAGATATGGGGGAGGCTCCCAAAATCTCATCAATTGTTTTGTCAAGAGAGGCTTTGGGTTTGATGGAAAGAGTGAAGAATGAAAAGACTCGTCAAAGAAAGTAAGAGAGGCCTGCGAAACATATGGGTACTTTGTGGTGGAAGAGGACTTGTTCAAAATATTGATCCACCACAAATTCTGATGCATCTATATTTTAGATAAAATAGTCCCGATTAAGTTTGTCAATGGATTGAATTTAGTTCAGATTCAATCTATATACGATTTAATAATAAATATATACACACATGCATATAAATATAAATATATATAGGTTTATGTTACAACCAAACATTTACCGTTACTATTTTTTTGATACTATAATTTAATTATATCATGCAAAATTATCTTTACATTTCAATTAAGAGTTAGAATAATTTTTTTTTATTTCTATGAAATGATAGTTTATATTCAAAAAAAAATTCCTATTTTTTAAACAGGTCAAATTTCAGTAGATGAATTGATTATCTTATAAAACTAAAGTCGATTAGTTTTGAATTTCAATCGAATCTATTATTTTTGAATTTGAATTAGTTCTGAATCTATGCATCCGATCCAAATCTGGTCCATTAACAAGGCTAATCACAATTGAGTACGTATTTGTACCCTTGTGTTGTTAATCAAGGACAGAAACATGAATATTCGATGAGAGTAGCTAAAATATTTAAAGCTACCATAATATAGTAATTATTGTGAGTTTTAACAAAAGGCCAACTAACTTATATTTTATAATATTTTAACTCTATTCATTAAAATTAATGAAAAATTGTCATGTGCGAGTCATGTGATCCTTTCATCATACCATAGGGGCATAATAGTTAATTCATATCTATTCCTCTCATGTGACGTTAAAAAAATGTTTGTTTTCCTCTAATCGTTAGTTGCTGCTACACAATAACAACATTAAAATAATAATCTATGATTAAAATGATTTATTTGATTAAATTAATAATTATTTTTAATAAATAAATTTAAATTTACTTTCATAAATTCTTTTTTAGTTAACAATAATTTTATGGTATAATTTTCTATAAATAGTAATTTATTATCAGATGATTTATTATTAAAATGATAATTATTAATGTAAATAAAAATTATAAATTGGTTTATTATTAAAATAAAAATAAATATTTGTTAAAATTAAAAATAATTATTTTGGAAATAATGACTTGTTATTAAAATAATAATAATAATTATTAAAATAATTTAAGTAATGGTTTATTATTAAAATAAGTAATAGTTTATAACTAACAAAGGGTGGAAAACATACACTTTTTGATGCTGAATAGAAGGACTCAATTCATGACACGAGCGAATTTAGATCGGTTGGAATGATTTATTTAATTAAATTAATAGTTATCTTAATAAATAAATTTAAATTTACTTTAATAAATTCTTTTTAAGTTAACAATAATTTTATGGTATAATTTCTATAAATAATAACTTATTATTAAAACAATACTTATTAATGTAAATAAAAATTATAAATTGGTTTATTATTAAAATAAAAATGATTATTTTTTAACAAAAATAATTATTTTGGAAATAATGAATTGTTATTAAATTAATAATAATTATTATTACAATAATTAAAGTAATGATTTATTATTAAAATAAATAATAATTTATTATTGTATAGTAGCAACTAACAAATGGTGGAAAACATACACTTTTTTACGCTAAATAGGAGGACTCAATTCATGACATGAGCGAACTTAGGTCGTTGGATTCTATGATTAATAGATCGGCTAGACAAGTTATTTTGAATCACCTCAAAATACTGCATAAAGTATTTAATATTTATTGTATTACAAAAGTATAGTTTGATAGGTGAATAGTGTGTAATAGTACAGCATACAATAATAAGTGATTTATGAAATGATAATGCCAGAATTTCATTGCATTATTAATTTGTACAACGTGTATTGAGTATTATACCTTACTCGTATTAAAATAAATAATAATTTATTATTGTATAATAGCAACTAATAATTGAAAGACAATATATACTTTTTGACGTCAAACGAGAGGAGTGGTCATGAATTAATCATTATGTCTCTAGAATAGGTTAAAGAAGATTATATGATGTGTACATGATAATTTTTTAAGTTAACTTCAATCGATGGAGTTAGTGTTCGGACTTAATAAAACGAAATTTGATAATTCAAGAATGTAATAGAAGTGTTGAGTTTGAGGACGAAATAAAAAAAAAAAAGAAGGTAATTTAAGAGATATTTTCACACATAAACTTGATAATTATATACGGAATAACAAAACGGAAATGGTTGTATCAGAATGTTCATTGCATTATTAGATTGTACCACGTGTATTGAGTCTTGTACATTTTAACCTTTATTTATAAATAAATTAATAGAACATATAAATTTATATAATAGGGAAGCTCAAGGGTTTGAATTTGAAATATTGTCACTTGTTTAATTTGTTCAATAGTTAGGATTTTTTTTTTTTTGCTCTACTTTGTTGGTTTCACAATTAATTCATACAAAAATACACTCTCACTATTCCTATACTTTTTGAATATATATTATAAAACTTTTTAAATTAATATTTCTAAAAATTTAATAATATTTATAATAAATAATACACATTTATTGAACACTATATGATTTCCTATAAAATAAAATCAATTAAGTTTTTTTTTCTAAAAGTAATAGTTAGACTTAATTTTTCATCAAAATTTTCTTAAAAAATAAAAATTTCAATTAAAAATCTAATTTTAATATACATAAAACTTAAAAATTTAAATATATACATTTTTACACTTTTAGTATGCCCGTCAAGAGGGGTGATAAAATGATTAATGTTATTTCGTTAGGGGAGTTTAAGATGCTCATGAACCTTGCTAGTTTTGTATTGTCTGAGCTAACACTTTTAGGGATTAGTTCGGTGGGTACAGTGCTCACAATATTTTGTATATACTTCTCGTCGTTGTGGATGGTGAATGTTTAATTTTTTTTGTGAAGGTGTTTAAGAAATATAATAATATTGCAAAATATATATGAAAGTTAAGGTAATGATTCATGCATGGAGGGTTTTTTTTATAGGTATCATATAGTAAGAAACCCTAATTTACGTGAGTTAGTAATTCTATATAAACAGTTTATTTGAAAATCTATATCCTTTTTTTCAAGTTTTAGCTA
>QLOD02000038.1:5119611-5135748 GCA_003260245.2 Sideroxylon spinosum | reverse complement strand
TACACATGAGTCCCCTCAATATTTAAAAATTACATTAACTTTCCTTATTTTGAAATATTTGTAACATCTAATCCCCTTTCGTTAGTTTAGAATTAACTCCATTAAAATATTTAATGAAAAGATAACTTTACCCTCAAATTTAATTAAATTAATTACAAGTATTATAAATATAAATTTATATAATAAGCCTTCGTCGAAACTTATGGCGAAACCCTCAATGACTACGTCGACGGCGAAACCCAACATTCCCAAATTGTCGTCGCAATCGCTATCGTATCGATAAGAGAAAAAGCTGTTGAGGTTGAGCTGCTTGGCGAGGACGATCAGATCAGCCAATCCCGAGTCCATCGTGCGCAATAGGCCTTCGTCGACCTCATTCGTATAGACTAAAGAGAGAGCAATTGAGCGGAGGACCACAAGAACGAGTCATTTTTCGTGCCCTCTCTCGTCAGTAAAGCCTTCTAAGTTTTAGGTTTATCAAATTTCAATTCAACCCCAAGATTCTCCCTATTGCAATCAAGTCATCAATCAATTTCGTCTGAATGGTCCAAAAATAGATCTTTGTGGCACCAGTACTTTTTATTTTCAAAAAAAAAAAAATAAAGTTCATTATGGATTATTCACTAATTTATTTAAATAATTCAAAGCTTTAATATTTATATTTTAATCTTTAAATAAAAATAAATTTTTTTTTCTAAAAGTATAAACAAATGAAATTCAGTAACCACTAAAATGCTACTTACTGAATAATTTTTCATCTTCCTTAATTTTCTTTTAACTAATTTCATTTTTCAATTCATTTATAATAAAATTGGATCATGGATTTATGAAAAAAATTAAATAGAAGAGGAAGAAAATTATTTATCGGTAATTATTTTTATCTTATTATGAGAAATTTATTTTCATTTATTACACTAAAATTCTTAAATTCAAGTTGATTTTCTTTTTATCTAAATTATCAAATAAATCTATTCTCCTTCAAATAAATAACACTAAATACTTTAATTTGAAATCCTTAAAAATCAACAAAATCTTAATTATGTTTAATTTTTTTTAATAGAAGCATAAAAAATCATAAACTAATAAAATAATTGAAACGACTTTGAAAAGGAGAAAAACAATTCTGTCATTATATGAGATAGAAACAAAATTTTCTCCTCAGTTCCAGTGATATTATTTAGCTTCATTTTCTTTTTTCCTTCACAAATGGATTGAAATTGTTAAAGAGAAAAGAATAAATGGAAAAGTTATAAAAATTCTATATAATGATCTGTATAAATCTGTGTAACATTCATCCCTGTTTATAAGGTTACAAGTAGAAATAAAATAAAAGACAAACTTTTATTTTTATAAACTTATTTAAGCTCTACTAATAGTTATTTGATCTATATAAGAATTACGAATATATTAATATCCCCTTAAATTCAAGATGATGGTATATATTAACGTCCCCTCAAATTCAAGATGATGGTATAGTAAAGACCATTTGAGTTTAGAGATTAAGAACTGGATTGAACTGACTGAAGGCGAAACCGAATGAAAGCACACTCCCTTGCGTGAAGCGCAACTTACATATCAAAGATTTTGAATTTAATTCTGGTTACATGCTCGAAAATCACAAAACCTAGCTCTGCTTATACGTCTAAAGGTTATGAACCTAGCTTTTAAAAGGGAAAGCGCATTGAACGACCAAAAGACACAATGCTACAAGCGCAAGGAAATGCATGCAAGTTTTCAACATGGTGACTAAGGTCTTTAATAGAAAAAATAGGATGATTAGGGTTATTATTAGAAAAACTGAAAGCAGTAAGAAGTATCTTCAAAAGTGAGACTTGAAATTTAGGACTTTCGAAAATTAGACATGGTAAAAGCAAAAGTAATATAAAGTTGGGTAAAACAACAGTGGAGGCGATGGCTAGAGTTACAAAATAGAAATAAAATAAAAGACAAACTCTACTTTTATAAGTTTATCCAAATTGAAATAAATAAAATTAAGATTAAACCTTTTGTTTTTAGAAATATTATAGAATTATTTATCATAAGTAAAGTAAGAAATTTAATGAGAAGTCAGAGCAGAAAATTGTAGTACAAATTTTTTTTAATGTTATTATTTGAAATTTATTTTTGATTTATAGATAAAAATCCTTAAATTCATGTTGATTTTCTTTTTGTATAAAAATTCAAAACCATCGAATTAATATGTTCTCCATGAATAATTATTATTAAGACAATGTTTGGAGTATAAAATTTTACATAGTTATGTGATGGGTGTATACCTAGAAGAGTTAAGGATTTTTTGAGAAAGTGAGAGATGTTTGGAGAAAATTAAAGAAAATCTGTGAAAATTGAAGAAATTAGTAAAAAATAGAGAAAATTAAATAACGCAAAAATTCAAGAAAAGAAATTTTGGTATTGTGGAAAAAATTTTGAAAAAAAAATAGAATAAATTGAAGAAAATTGATGATTTTTTTTGGTGTTTTGACCTTAATTTTTTTAATAATAAAAATATAAAAAGTCATGAACCAATAAATTAAACAACTTAAAAATAAAATAAATAAAAGATGAGAATATATTCATTTCTCTATTAGTTTTTTTCTGAGAGTAATATGAAATAGGAAGAATTAATAAATAAGTAAATTTATAATTTTTTTATAAATAAAATAATCAAAACAATCTTGGAAAAAAAAAAAAAAAAACTGTCTGAAAATTTTTTCTTCCTCAATTCGGTGCTTCTTCAGTTAATCATCCATCGGCCTCTCTCACTCTCTCTCTCTAATTCACGCACAAACAACGCTTGTACAAAAGTCGATTAGCTACTTCTTCGCTACCACCGTCCACGGTTGCGGAGCGAGCACCGAAGGGATGAATTGAAGGAAACGAAGGGAATAGACTGACTGGTTGGTGAAGATGGGGACGTCGCTGTCCAACTTGACCGAATCCAACGGTTCGGCCAACGGGCGAGGGCTCGGCGACATACCGGAGAGCTGCGTGGCTTGCGTCTTCCTCTACCTGACTCCGCCGGAGATTTGTAACCTCGCGCGCCTCAACCGCGCCTTCCGCGGCGCCGCCTCCTCCGATTCTGTCTGGGAGCGGAAGCTGCCACCGAACTACCATGACCTGCTCGACTTAATGCCTCCGGAGAGGTACCAGAATCTCTCGAAGAAGGATATCTTTGCCCTCCTCTCACGGCCCGTGCCTTTTGATGATGGTAACAAGGCACGTATTCTGTTTCCCCTTTTCTGATTCATGTACTTCTAGTTCACGGGAAAAATTTTTGGGAATTAGGGTTTCTTTTTTTTTTTTTTTTCCCCCGGAATCAGCTAATTTTCTTCTTAGTATTGGAATATAACGGAAGTTTGGTTTTTGGTACGTTTTGATTTGCTTTTGGAGTGTCTGTTCTGATTTGCATTTAATTTTCTTCTTAGTACTGTCTGTATGTTTTTTGTGCAAGCAAGAGTAGGATTAGGGTTTTGGTTGATATTTCTTTCGATTGGGAATGCGTGAGTTTATTTACTTTGGGAAGCTAAGTTGTAAAATGAGAATTCTCGGTAGTGATTTGATTGGATTTTGAAGTTGGGTTATTATTTTACATTTATTTTCTTGTGTTCATTTCATATGTAATTTAGTGGGAATTTGGAAATTAGGATTTTTGGAATCTCTTGGTTGTGCTTTCTGGGGGTGAAGAGAATTTAACCATTGGGTCAGTTTCTTATTTAGTTGCTTTTGTTTACTGGGATTATTTTCCTTTTGGTGTGTTTGATTATGGTATATGATGGGAGGAGATTGAATTGTCAATCCATGGACCTCACCTAATCCCTTGTTTAATTGGCAAAAGTATCTCTGGAAATAAAGTCCTGTTTGGATGGCTAATCCCCTAAAATGGGGATATACAATACCTAGGTTAGGCTTCCTACCAAGTTTCAGAGGTCTAAAATTACTGTTCGTCAAATTACATCTTTTATACCATTTTATATTCCACAAACCAAACACTAAAAAATTAATTTCACATAAAAATTTAATCCCATATCTTATCCTATGTTATTACTCATCCCCATCATCCAATCCCTCCAATCAAACATCTCGTTTGGGTCCTTGGGAAAGGCTGATCTCAGTCGTACAAGCCTCCAGGGGAAAGGGCATTTCATATGGCAGTCTCCCCTTAAGAACTTTATCTTTAGTTTCAATTGTTTGGTATATATTGATATTTTTTTCTTACAGGAAGCATGGTTGGATAGGGTTACAGGAAGGGTTTGCATGTCGATCTCAGCTAAGGGGATGACAATAATTGGGATTGAAGATCAAAGATACTGGAATTGGGTCCCTACTGAAGAATCTAGGTTAGACTCAAAACAAACTGAATCTGATGGTGGATATTGTTGATTGATCAGCTACATAAGATACTATTAGCAATGCTTGCATATTTTTTTTTGCAATGTTAATAAATATTGCAGTCTTGCCTAATGGTCCTAAACAAGAAATCTGTTGTTAAAAGAGTTAATGCTCATTTGCATGGTAACAGTAGATATACTAATGCTTTCCTCATCTCATTTTTATATGTCCGCCATATCGATTCGTAGTTATATCCAACGGGTGATAATTTTTGTGGATAAATATTACTCATTCTCTGCCCCTTTAAGAACTTAGTTTGCTTAATTTTTCATTTGCTAAAAGAGTGGAAAGCTAAGATCATTGACAATTTTATACTTGGTCTTGCTTGGACCAATAGTCACTTATGTGTCCCACCTGGTTCTTATCTCATGAAGGGCCATCACACAGGCGTAACCCTAGCCTTACACAGTCAATGGGTCTTGGGGTTCGGGGGCATGGGTATTGCTCTCTAGGGGTGGGTTCAGAATGGCTTTGCCCAAGGGAGATTCCTCTTTTGGTCCTAATTGAATCATTAAATCTTTGTGTTATATTGTCCTTTTTGATACATGCACTTCAGAAGTTCAAATATTAAATGGTGTTGTGATACAATGACGATGGTGGCAGCTAGATATATTGAAGCCTTTCAGGTTTTTTGATTGATGGGATGAAGTGATTGGGAGGTATCATCTGCTCATCTGGATTCTTCTAATTTCATGACGTGGTTCATGTGCTGTGTGAAGTAGATGAAGTTCTATGGGTAATAGAAAGTTAGAGTATGACTAATCAGAGGACAGTTTTGTGGGAAGATGGTGTTATTTGAGGTGGAAAAGTAATTGTAATCTTACAATGCTAACAGTGACTGATGTTTTCCTTTTGCTGGACAAGCATATAAGCATATAAGACCATTCTTTTGGATAAAGTTGAAATATAGGAAGTTATTCATCAGTCTTTCAGGTTTTAGTGAATACCTGTGACAGCAAATAGAGTTTGTACGGTTGAATTTTATTCTGTTAGGGTGTGTTTGTTTAAAGGGATTGCATGATGAGGTATAAATAATATCATGGGATAATATACTGGATATAGCATAGGATTAGTTTTTTATGTGGGATTATTTTTTTTAGTGTTTGATTGTGGGATATAAAGTGGGATAAAAAATTCGATTTGATATAAGATGTGATAGGAAATGATTTTGAACTTTTAGATTTTGGAGGGAAGCAAATCTAGAGATGGAGGATAAGTAATACCAATTTTGGGGGATATGAAGTTCAGTCCAGAGTTTTAATATTGCAAAACAAACACAGGACTAAAGTCAACTTGGTCAAAAATGGTAGACTGCTTATCCCATCTCTCATTTATATCTCTCAAACAAACATGGCCTAAGAGGATGTCCTGTCATCCAAATTTTGAATATAGTCTTTATAGGTTTTATTTTTCCTATTTCTGCTTCTCATTGCTTGTTATTACTATAGTTGTTTTAAAGTCTCTTAATAATTAATGCCCATGTAAACAGAATGGGTGACATTTGCTAAAAATAGTTTAATAAATAATTAAATAAACAATGTGTAGGCTCTCACTGCATTGATGTCTATGGTGGTTGTCACAACCTGGTTTCAATTCAAGGCTGAAGGGATAATCAAAATTTAAAACAGTAAAATCTATCAACCTGAATCAAAAGCATGACTCACAAGGTCAAGTACTATTTAAACCAAGTATCGTAATATAATAACATTATTAGAGCCCATGGTTCCCGAGACGCCGAGATATCGTCCGAGACGTATCGGAATTGATGGATGGCGTGACGAGATTTTAGTCTGCGTTAAAGAAACGCGTCAAGAATAGTCATCTCGTTTTGTCGCGAGTAAGACAAGCTGATATCTTAGTGATACACCAAGACGATTAATTGTCGCAGAGAGAAATCAGTGAGACAAATGATCTTTCGACGATTTGTATAAAAGATTGGGGGGGAGTTAGCTCATTCGCATGTTATAAATAGTTATCTAATGTTTAGTAAGAGAGTTATTATATTTTAGTCATGTAATATATCTATTTTATTATTTAGAAATTTCTATATATTTTTTTATTTTTTAAATTAAAAAAATAAAATAATACATATCGCTCGATAGACACCGCGACTGCATAAAAAATTCTTAAGCTGATATAACAGCAATGACCGTGACTTTGAATCATGCCAGAGCCACTATTATACGTTCTTGTAACTCACGAAAATTAAGATAATAATGATAATAAGGATAGGCAATAAAAGGAAAATAAATGAAGCCCAAGTCAACCACCCAAAATATTGCAGTCACCTGAAATGTTAGAGATACAATATGGTCCTCCGAATAAAAAACATAAAACAATAATACATTGAAGTCTGGTCCAGAATACCAACATGTCGGGTATTATCAAATATCTGGTAGTCAAGAATGAATCCCCTAACTTTTGGGCCCAGCTACGAGCACTACCAGCAGTGTCATCTGAAAGATTTACAAGGGGAAATGGTTAGCTATTATGTTTAGTGGTCAAACCCGTATATGTCATATATAATATACGTGATCGTGAGAAATGACGACTCTTCATATGTATTTATCAATTAGAATAGTGATCATTCTATAGATTACACCAAGATACAATTAAACAGTTATCATCAAATGATACAATTATGTATTTCCTTGGATGCATGATAACCTTCGCTACGTCAAACCTTCAGGAACCTATGTCTTTTGATAGCAGTCGTGAGTATGCTACACTCAAACTAGCGGCTTTTAGTGACCATCACAGTCTAGTGGACTGTGGGTCCTGGACATCCAAAAATATGTCAAGCACGATTGGTAAATATGATTGGTCAGCTCATATGAGATCTCGTCTTGGGCACTTTTGCCATATAATAACAGTAAAGTTTCCTATTTCCATGCAAGTTAAATATAAAATATAAAAGTCATGCCTATAGGCCCAAGAACTAAATATATTACAATCTACACATTCCTAAATAATTAATCCACAACTCAGACAATGGAAAATATATATAACACTCTCATGCCTAGAAACAACCAAATTATTATTCTAATATTACTGGGGTAACCAAATTTACATGATATTAATCTTGTTCTATGTTTGAGAATTTCTTTAAATAACTAAACATTATATCTCACAAAATTAACAGATTTAGGACCATTAGTGACCATTAATCTTCTTGTTTATTATAAACATCACTGTAATAAACTAAGGTCGAGAAGAAAAAAAAGCTAGTTTTTTTGTAGTTAGCTACTAATTAACCACTAAAAAATTAGTTTTTTTTTTTTTTTTTTTGTGTTTGGAAAGGGAAAATAGTTATCTTTTTAACAGCTAACTTTTTAACTTTTTGTTAATTTGACATTTTTACCCTTCAAGGTTTAAAATATGTTTAAAATGTAAGAGGATAAATTTGGTCATTTTACTTACCAGCTTTTTCCCAAATGCAACCTAATTATAATTCTTTTAAATATCAGTCAATGCATCAGTTTTTGTCCCATTATCTGAGGATTTACCATATTGCTGTCTCTAGGACTCTAGATCATATCATTTGTTTATTTTGTCTTGTATGTGTTTGTATTCTTTATAGTTTTTCTTGGTCAACTCATTGGTCCAGCAGTTTATTTTACATGATCATACAAATCTCAGCCGACTTATGGTTCTAATGCTGTCTATATTTGCCACTGAAATCAACAGTGAGTTTGGAGATTTGCCTGCAAGAAGTAAGGAGGAAGTTTCTTATATAATTAATAAAATTGCTCCCCTTCCTAATAGCTAAAGCTTTTTAGGTGAAATGGTTGCTAACACTCTAGCATAGTATCAGAACAGGCAAAAGTTCGCCAACCAGTATTCAAGTTTTGCACTCGTTTGGCTTTATCAAAAAGGTCAGTTTGGCCACAAGTGAGGCATGTTGAGAGTATATAATAATATAAATAATAAAGTTGTCTATGTCGTAACAACTTAAGTTGTGGGTAAGATGGTGGCTAGAAGGGCTGCACATTGTTACCGAGATCTCTTTCCCCCCTACGGAACAGTGATCTAGATCAAGCGACCCGAATCATAATTTATTTGTGATCCAGATCGTGAAATATTACCCAAACAAAAAATCTAATCTATAGATAAATGAAGGGGAAGAGTAAGAGAGAATGAAGTAGTAGTTTATTTACTTATTAGGATATTTAATTGGTTTTATCTTCTATTTTATCTCATTATTCTTAGATATTTGGAATTTTAGAATTTGGACTATTTATTGAGATTATGTTATGAAAATAGTTTGTTAATTAACTTGTTTCTTCTAATTACTATTGAAATTGTTTCAGGCTATACAAATTCATATAAAGATATGTATGAATGACCTATTCTTAAACAAATGATGACCCAAAGTAACACTCAAATTAAACCTACCCCCTCCGTATCGAAGAAAATACCAAACCATGTACCAGTACATGTACCATGTACTGTAACGAACTGCAACCTGGTTAACTCTGGGCCTGCAACACCATGTGCTACAGATCTCATGCCAATACTGGTAATGATATTTGTTCTTGACAGAATGTGTTTTGTTTTTATGTTTTGGGTAAAGGAGCCACCCCCCTTTCCTTATTTTCTTTTCTGTGAAGGAAGTTGTTACATAGAGATTCTTAATTTTATGGGAAATCCATTTGAATTTAGGAAGCAGAAGGAGAACATTTGCTTTTCTAGAAGCCGAAGGTGATTTGGTTGTGATTTAGAAGTGGGAAAGGATGTCTTTTATGGCCTTGGAGATACTTTCACGTGAATGGAGGATTAAGAGTACTCATCATCCATTTTTCTACGATTAAGAGTACTCATCATCCATTTTTCTCCTCTCTTCTTCTTCTGCCGTCTTTGTTTTGTTATTTTTTTGTGAATAAAGTAAGAAAATGTAACTATTATCCTTCGTTTAGCTCAATTTCTCAGGGTTGTCAATGCTCTGGTGAATTCATTTATTACTTGGTGTGTTTTCTGAATTGGGATGAATTTTTTTTTTTTTTTTTTTGGGTGTAAATGTTTATAGCTAATCTTCTTTCTTTTCTATTCAACTTGGATGTAAATTTTAAGGTGGTTGCCATGGTAAGGATAGATGGTGTGCTTTCTTCTTTCTTTTGCACTATTGGTCCAAATCCGTAAAGTTGTCTGAGGTTGCAGAGGCATCTTTGAATAAATGTTAGTGTCTGGGAATTAAGGTTTATGGCTGCTTCAAATTAATATGCAGTGAGATAATTTAATATATTTGGGACGAATGAGGCTGAAGCTGGGGAGGGGCGTTAATCAAACCCAAGACCTATGAAGTTGGGGGAGGTTTTACCACTAGGCTATCCCATCTTCTTAACATGCCTTATATTTTGATCTCTCTCAATTTTAGAGTTTTGGATTACCTGCATCAGCACGCTATAGACAGTTCAAGCGTTGGTGTTCTAAAACTGCAAAGCATTTATCTTCTGAACCATTCTCAAGATGGTCACCTTTCATTAACATCACTGCATGCTCAACTGTTTTCATGCTGTAAGGTGGTTGTAGTAAACCATTCAAACTCAAAGTAGCTTTGTTTGAGCCTACAATTAGGTTGTTGAGGGACACTTTTGACAATTTCTGGGGAACCTGTGGATCGAATAGGCTGCCACTGTTTGCTTGCATGGTCTCTCAACTTTCTGTTGCCACTACAACTTGGTCTTGGTTGTGAAGCAGGTGCTAGAAAAAGAAACTCTTCAAAGAAGCTGTTTCTATTCTTGCCTGTGAGGTTCCACTTATGATCTCAGTGGAAGCACTTCGACCTCTTTTTGTACCCTGTTTCCGATGGGAATTTACATGATTTGTCCAAGGAGCTCTCATTCGGAATTGCTTGGGGTGATAAGATGAGATTCCATCAATTAAATTATTTTTTGAAGTTAGATAAGTTGAGACACTTGAGGAACTGCAGATGATCCATCATAATGTGGCTTGTAGATGTGGTTAAAGGGAAAATATATGAGTGACCTTGTTTGATATTTTTTTAATAAGGTGAGTGTTTAATCCGAGATTCTGAAGATTGGCATTGTACGGTTGTGCATTCTTTTGGGTTAGGAAAGTTCACTTGTTTGTGGGTAAATGGCTCAATTTTGCTGAATGTATCAACTGTTAAGCAATTTCTTATCTTTGTATTGTTTAGTGGGATGTAGTATGAATGATGAGCTGAAACTTCTTTAATGGGAAAACTTACGTGAACGGGTGCTTTTACATTAGTTAATTTATTGAATATGAAAGGTTTTCAAGATTTTGTTGGTACAAATTTCTTCTCCTAATTCATATATATATATATATACACTTCTCCTAGAGCTTTTATCACTTATCAAGCTTAGTTTTGTGAAGTGTTGACGGTAGAATGCATCAGTTCCTTTGAAAATTGAGACTAACTTGGAGTAGGATTTTGGCCAATACCGTGGAACCATGTCACTGTAAAAAATCACAGTTAGATTTTGTTGAATTGAAGTGTGATTGGTAAGTTCACTGTCCTCAGATGCAACAGTCTCTTTGTTATTGTGATTTTGGTTGGCTGCTTTGCTTTCACATTATTTAAAAAATGGGGCTTTAGTAACTGCTTCCCAAGCCCCTACTTGGCAAATGAGGGAAGTGGAGAAGATTGAGGAGTCAGAAGATGATTATATTAGTGGTAATCCCTGTTTCATTACCAGCAAATAAAAAAGGGGACTAATAAAGTAAAAGGAGAGGTGAGGACTCTACCTTTGCTATTGTGGAATTCTTCTGTTATTTTCGTGATTGCAACAGACTGAAACTTATATGCTATTACGTGGTGTTAACAAAGAAATGCAGATTGGAAGTGTGAGAAATTATTTTCAACTCATATGCTATTACCTGATGTCAACAAAGAAATGCAGATTGAAAGTCTGAGAAATTATTTTTATTATGTGAATGAGTGGGTTGCTATGTTGCGTGGACCCCCCAAAACTGTGGGGTACCCACTCGGATGCGGGTGGGTGCTGGTGCGGGTACGAAATTGGATATGACACTTTCAATCCGGATACTGCTGTGATACTTAGATGAAGGAATCATTTATTTTGGACTTCTCCGGCCATGGTGTTCTCCATCCAAAGGATTCTTTGGATGACTTGAACCTTTTGTCTTCTTTGTGTTGATTACACAAACATAATTAAGTTTTATTACATAGAAGTCACATGTTCCAAGCAAACTATTAATTACATTAACATTAATTATACTGATAGAAACATTTTCTTATGCGAGACTTTTGCTCTTCCATTCAGGTACATAGACTTTGTTTTCCTTCCATTTTGTGTATTACGTAGAGAGAGAGAGAGAGGGAGAGAAAGAGAGAGAGTAGACGAAAGGGCAAACGACAAATAATTAAAATATACTTATAATATTAATTAATAAAATAATTAAAAATTACATAAAGATACAAAAGGGCAAACGACAAATAATTAAAAATATACACTTGTAATATTAATTTATAAAATAATTAAAAATTACATGGCGTATTCTCGTACCCGTATCCAAATTTGGATCCATATCTACATATCCTTTATTTCTAGACTTGAGATGTCTGACATCTAGATTTACACCCGCGATTCCCGTACCAGAGTCGGAGCAACATAGGTGGGTGGAGGCATGAAGCATTATTCGTGCTCTGTTTTTTGCATGACGTAGGTCATAACTTCTGTCCTTATGCTTTATTAAATTGAAAAATATAGCATATGCTAGTCTCTGCACTGGGAGAAAGATATATGGTTATCCACCCTATAACATTTTTTGTTTTCAGCATGCGGTTATCAAAATATGGTTATCCACTTACTAAGATGCTTTGTATGGTTATCAACACATAATTATGCACCCTATAAGATGCTTTTCTTATATTTCTAGAAAATGACCTCTTATGTAATGGCAACTAAGCTTTAGTTTGGAAAGAAAAAAAGTTTTTTTTTTTTTTTGGGTTCATTTGACATCTTTTCCTTTCATGGTTTAAAGGAAGTCTAAAATGTGAGAGGGTAATTTTGATAAATTTATAAAAATTCAAATAGTTCAGTAGCTAAATGGCTTCCCAAATGGAGGCTAATTGTCTTTTGACATAACCTTGGAACTATTTATGGCTAATCATCTATTATTTTTTAGGTCCAATGTGATCCGACCCTTCCCCGGACCTCACATAGGTGGGAGTTTCGTGCACCGTACTGCCCTTTATATATAATAAACTGAAAAATGGTAGATTCAAGTGATGAATAACATGGTGTCAGTCATGAGATGAGAAATACTAGTTGTGGAGGAACTGAATAAGGTGCATGTTGTGCGGAATATCAGATAATCTTCTTGCAATACACTAGCAAACAATGGAAAACGCAAACGAACACAAGAAAACATCCACAATGAAAGAATATAAGATTTACGTGGATTCAAAATTTGTCTGCATCTATGCATACGGTAAGATTTATTTTCATCATGTAACCTTCGACAATGGAATAAGAAGGTACAAGAAGTATATGAAGAACCCTAAAGAACTTAAAGAAAACTCTCACCATTTTCTTTGCTTTTCTCTCAACCTAGCCTTAGAAAACCCTAGTATGAACTTCTTACAATATACAATACAACTCAACCAAATCTAAGATGTATATATTTTGAAACCTTAGACGAAATTGGCTTTCAGAACATAGTTTAGAAAACTGCTAGATTGACACTTACAGGAGCGGTTCTCTTTTGAGTACCGCGCACTTCTCGCACAGTTAGAATCCCAAAATATGCCTCTCAGTAATTTCCTGTCAAGTAACAAATTTGTGCTATTATTTTACCCCAAGCTTCTTTGTATTCTCGCGAACCTATGTGAACCTGAACGGGTAGAAGCCTTTGCTCCATGAGTGGAGTGTAGTAAAATGAACTGCACTCCACTCGCCCCACTCAAGCGCTCATTTTTCAGTGCTTAAATGTAACGAGTATAAATCACAAGTCTAGCAGTGCATCCCATCAAGATATCAAATTTTCACTATGTTACGTGGACTCAAATAAGAGTGTTCGGTGCCAGTATGTGCCTAGGTGTCAAGACGTTTCTGAAATTTAATGTTAGTGTATTAGGATATGTTTAAAAATTGGGTAAAATACATGAACACATCATGAATATTTTTAAATATAATACTTTGTGTAATATATTCACATAAAATATAGTTATTATTTAGAAATGTACTTGGAATTAAATGAATAAAGAAAAATGTGATTCCTTTTTGTTTTTTGGATAAGCAAGAAATAATGAGATTCTAATCTTCCATATATAAAAGATTAGAGAATTTCCTTTATTATCAAATGTATGTTGTTACTTCTTTGGTAGTTATTAAAAATTAGAGGATTCAGGTGTTCAATTTGAGTGCGAGTGTCGGACATATTTTGTACCGTTATTCTTGTTATATTCAGTGGACGCACATGTACATACTACATTGGAGGAAATAAAAGAGTCGCGAAACACTGGATTTTCTTATGCCACATTACTCTGTCTGCAGGTTTCATGCTGTGGCCTATTTGCAGCAAATATGGTGGTTTGAAGTAGATGGGGAGGTAAAGTTTCCTTTTCCTGCGGATGTATATTCTGTGTCATTCAGAATTCACCTCGGAAGATTCTCAAAGAGACTAGGACGCCGCGTTTGCAATTTCGAGCACACCCATGGTTGGAATATAAAGCCTGTAGGGTTCGAGTTCACGACTTGTGATGGTCAGCAAGCATCAAACAAGTGTTTTTTAGATGAGATGGAAGAAGACGAGGCAAATGGCAACCACAAGCGAGGTTGCTGGGTCGAGTACAAGGTAGGGGAGTTCGTTGTCTCGGAATCCGATCCAGTCACCGAGATGAGATTTTCTATGAAACAGATAGATTGCACGCACTCTAAAGGCGGCCTCTGTGTGGATTCTGTATCTATCATCCCCAGCAATCTGAAACACAGAAGAAGATGAGAAGGGGGGGGGGTTATTGAAATAGCCATTTGGGAGGTGTTTAGTAGAGTCACTGAACCCAGTAAGGTTTTAGTTTGGATTTAATCATACAAAGCTGAAAGTATTTGATGATGTGGAGGATGTCATTATGGTTTTTGGCTGTAGGCAGTCCTTTGTTTCCCTGTAATTTCAAATCTCTGTTTTCAACCCAGTTTTGTTTTTTTGTCATACCATCTGTAGATGATTTTGGGTGAATACGCTTTTGTTATCATCACCTGCCTTTGTAGCTGAATCTTTCAAACTTAAGCATTTAAAGTCTAATTGGGATTGGGATTGAGGTACAATTCTTTATCAGGTTCTAGGAAAACTACCGTTATTGCACAGGTTATTTAGCATTCGTCACCTATGTTTCTGTGCTGCTGGGGAAGAAGCTTGTTCGGGTTCATTTTCTCAATATTATATACTTGCAAATAAATGGTTGATTCTTCTTCTGAAAATTTCACCAGCGCTTTATTTCATCTCTAAACTAAACATCCAAGGGGCTGAGAGCTTTCGTTAGAATTTTATACTTCTTTGGGAGATTTTATTTTCCATATTAACATGTTCCTTGGACTGGTACCCCCAGCGAAAAGACGACAAGTCTTTCTAAATTTAGTTTTGATACCATGTTAACAAAAATGTCTCATGGCGGGCCATTGCTTTTTCTTGACAGTAAGGTTGAGTTTGGCAGCCAAAAAGTTAGGATTTTTTTTTGTTTTTTTTTAAAGTTTGAGAAGGAAAAAATGTATTTTTAAAATTTTTTTTGATTTGATATTTTTATTTTTCATAGTTTAAAAGAAGTTAAAAATATTAAGAGGTCGATTGGTAATACTATCGTTTTTTTTTTTGTTTATACTAATCTGTTTTTTATTTTCTGTTATTGTATTTTATTTTCTATTAAATAACGTTTGGAAATATCATTTCGTTCACAATCATTAATTTTTTATTTCATACAATATTTAATTTTATTAGTTTCTAAAAAAAATAATTGAATTTAATAAAATATATTTCATATTAATTTAATTTAATTAATTAGAATAGTTAAACTAAATTAATCAATTAGATTATTTATTAAAAATAATTTAATTCAATAAATATAAAATATATTAAATTATAATTTAATTATATTATTATTATTAAAAATAGTTACATAAAATATAATTATCATATTATTTTATTCGGTCAACATAAAATATATTATTATAATTTAATTATATTATTTATTAAAAATGAATAAAATATATTTCATCATAGTTTAAATAAGATATCTAATAACCTTGCTTCTGCTCGTTGTTGGCACACCTCTCCTAACTATATCCTTTTATTTAATTATCATATTTGTTAAAAATAATTTATTAAAATATATTTAATATTAATTAAACTAAGTAAATTTAATTTAATTTGATTAATTTTATTTTATTATATGCTGAAAATAATTTAATAATATATATTTCATATTAATTAAATTAAATTAAATATTTATTTATTCAAAAAAAGTAATAATATATATTTTATATTAATTAAATTATTTAAATTAAATTAAATAATTTTATTTAATATATTATTTATTAATAATATATTTTTTAGTTTAATTTAATTAATTCTATTTAATTAATTTAATTAGAAATAAAATAATAAATATATTATATATTAATTTAGATAATTAATTTAACTAATTTAATTTAATTATATTACTTATTAACAATAATTTTAGTTAAGCTAAATATTTGAATTAAATAATTTATTTTAATATGATACAATAAAAATAAATAAAGTATT
>QLOD02000038.1:5085041-5095548 GCA_003260245.2 Sideroxylon spinosum | reverse complement strand
AAAATAATATTTACACTGATTTATTAAAATACAGTCACAAGCACTCATAATTATATTTTAATTTTTCTCAATTCTGTAAAAATTAATTTCTTATTATTAATTATTATCCTCTCTCTCTCTCGCTCTCTCTCTTTTGTTTTCTTTCTTTTATTATTTTTTTCTTTTTACCAAACACGGCATCAGGCGGGCCACCTGGGACCCAGTAACCCGTGAAGAGTACCCGACTGGCTTTAGCGTGAGGTAGGCCCAGTACGGAACCGGAGCGAACTCTCTCTCTCTCTAGAAACTAAAAACCCCATTTTTGTTGATATTTTTCTTTCTAAAAACTCACAATCTAAACTCCGATTTTCGTTCGAATCGAAGCAGCATCATCAAGAGTCTGTAATCATTTTTTTGGCGATCAAAAATCAAATGGATGAGAGGACCGATCGTCATCTTCGGGCGGCGGAGGAGTTGGAGGACGAGGATGGGACGGAGAGCAGTGACTACACGTCGGAGGACGAAGGGACGGAGGACTACAGGCGCGGCGGCTACCACGCTGTCCGAATCGGCGACACCTTCAAAAGTGGCCACTACGTCGTCCAGAGCAAGCTCGGCTGGGGCCACTTCTCCACCGTATGGCTCGCTTGGGACACCCTCAACTCCGTACTTCTCTCTTTCTCTCTCTCTCTCTCTCTCTCTCTCTATTATCTATCTCGCTTCAAATCTTTTGATTCTTTCTGATATTGTGATTTTTGTGGTCTTATTTACGGAAAATCATCCACTGCTTTGATCTGGTGCTCTGCGTTAACTGTCGTCTACTTACTCATATTCTTCGGTAGATTTTTAGTTAGTTAAAGATTATTCACTTTTTGATTACCGAGCAAATGCAAGAATACCGAAGTTAAAGAAGATATGTTTCGATTTTGCTTAGAAAATGTAAATTTTTTTGGTTTGAATAGTTGATCAGCGTTTGTTTGGTTGCTGAGACAATGGGTGAAATGAAGAGGAAAGAAGATTTTTGACTATTCTGTTGTCTCAATGCTTTGTTTTGAGCTCAATCTGTTAGTTTTACTTTTCTTGGATCCAAGATAATGAAGCATACATGGGGGATTTCTTTGTGTGGCAAGTGCCTTTTCTTTCTTTTGGGAGGAAAACCAAAAGTTCTAGCTTTTTGGGATACCAGAATTGGGGATGTACTTCTGAAATCCCTCACCTTTCAGTGCTTCAGCGAGGAATTTACTCCTATAATTTCCCACAATTTATCAGAAATCAAGTGACCCAACAGCAACATTAATTAATGGAGGGAGAGGATTTATGTAACGGATCCTAAGAGGATTTATGTAACGGATCCTAACTAATTTGGGACTAAAGGTTGTTAATTTGAGTTGTTGAGTGGATAAGTATTATTAAAAAAACTTAAAGGGAATCCTCCCCAGTGGAAAAAGAACCCATCAATGTGTTCATAATTCATGAAATAATGTAATTCTGGATTCCTACCCTTGACAACCATCTATACAAGATAGATAATAAAATAATTTAATTCTATACAATGGAAGCTCAATGTGTTTGTTGGGGTGGGATGGGGTCTTCTACTTGATCCCCCAAACTACACACCAAATACAAAAAGTTATAACTGTCACCTTTCCTCCAACTCTTATCCACACGAGCACCTTAAGAATCATGGACACTGATATGAGCTGAGCTATTTTAAAAAAATACATGGCACGGTGAGTAGTTGACAAAATATATATATTTATATCTCTTAGATGTTAATATATTATTCATAGAAATAATGCAACATCATACTAATTAAAATTAAAAATAATATATTTCATAGCTTAAAAGTCAACAAAGAAGTCATATAATGATTAAATTCCATCCAAAATGATAGTGCACTATATTCCTTAGCTTAAATTTCTACAAAATAATGTATTTATAATACATGATAACTAAATCATTATAATGCATGATGACTAAATAATGTATTTAAATTCGACAAAGAAGTCACATAATAATCATTTCGTGAAAGCCGATAACTAAATCATTATCTTAACAAAATATTGTTTCAGGAATCCATAAACTAGAATATCATTACATTCCATCCAATCATCCAAATAGAAAATAACAAATAGAGAGATTTATACTTTTATTTTATTCACAATTCAACTCCCACTTAAAATTTTCACAAATTACAAAAAAAAAATCTAGTCCAAGCCAAGCTGGTTTCTGACAAAAAAAATCCAACAAGGCAAAAGGTGAGTTTGACTTGGAGACATTATCCTTGATGGTGAGCTTGTGCTTTCTAGTGAGCACCCTGCTAAACTTCAAGAACTTCTTTAACCTTGTTATGGAAAACCCAACTCCTTTCAAAGCAAGAAAACGGCAAATTCAAAGCTCCCATTGTGTCCAGTCACAATGGATAAAAAGATAATTGATTGATTCACCATCATTTTTACAAAGACGCACCAATTCGTTAATATCTTTTAATTTCCAGCTTAATATATATAATTCATGAACATTGCAGCGATATGTGGCACTGAAAGTGCAAAAGAGTGCGCAGCATTACACTGAGGCAGCAATGGATGAGATTACCATATTGCAACAGATAGCAGATGGCGACCCGGATGATAAGAAATGCGTAGTGAAGCTGCTGGATCATTTTAAGCACGCAGGCCCAAATGGGCAGCATGTTTGTATGGTTTTTGAGTATTTGGGAGATAATCTTCTCACACTTATAAAATATTCTGACTACCGAGGAATGCCTCTTCAAAGAGTCAAGGAAATATGCTTTCATATTTTGGTGGGTTTGGATTACTTGCACAGGCATCTCTCGATCATACACACTGATTTGAAACCAGAGAATATTTTACTGTTGTCCGTCATTGACCCATCTAAGGATCCTAGAAAATCTGGCGTTCCTCTTATTCTTCCTAATAGCAAGAATAAGGCTGTGTTTGAGTCTGGTGTTGGAAAAGATGTCAAGGCATCCAACGGGGATTTGACTAAGAACCAAAAGAAAAAGATCAAAAGAAAAGCTAAGCGAGCTGCTCAGGGTTGTGTGGGGAAGGAAGCTTCTGCAGACACTGAGAGAGATACAGAAACATCTGGTGCTGTGGAGAATTCTAACAATTCAAATTCAAATACAGGTTCTATGGAAGACCAGCCTGATGGTTCTGCTAATGCAAACATGTCATCAAAAGCTGATGGAACAAAGGACACTACACAAGCAAATCAGGGCCATAAAAGAGGGAGCCGAACTGCAAGGCAGAGGCTTTTGGCAGCAGTTGACCTGAAATGCAAATTGGTTGACTTTGGCAATGCTTGTTGGACATACAAACAATTTACAAATGACATCCAAACACGGCAATATAGGTGTCCTGAGGTTATCCTCGGATCTAAATATTCTACTTCAGCAGATCTTTGGTCATTTGCTTGCATTTGTTTTGAGCTGGCAACTGGTGATGTTCTTTTTGATCCTCATAGTGGTGACAATTTCGACAGAGATGAGGTATGGACTGTTACTTTCTTTTAGTATCTTTTTTGTTTATTGTGCTATATATGCTTTGTTTTTCTTTCAAAATCTTTGACATTTGAGTCCATTTAGAAATGCAATCATTATGAGGAAAAAAAACCATGTCTGAATTGAATATGGAAGCAAGTGAGCAAGCCTAATTATATGTTTAGCATTACAGCAAGCGTAAAATTACACACAGCGCTTGAACAAAATTCAAATGCTTGGTAACTAAGGTCCCTTCTCTCTTTCTTTCCCTTTGTCATATATGCATGTATACAATATCTTGAAGGTTTAGATCTAAGTTGTTTTACCCCAATGTTACTCTGCTTTAGTTGTGACTTGTGAATCCCTGTAAAGAAGTAAAATTTTTCTCTTCATTTGAAGACAAATGAATTGCTTTTCCTTTTCATAATACTTGAAACCTGGATGCTTTCAGAAATTGCAATGTTTTTATTTAAAATTGCAGAAATTCGTCCTTTGTGGCGTTATTTAGTACATGATATTGGATTTTGTTTTTGTTGTATTTCAGTGATCAATCTCATGCTACAAATTGTATGATGATGCAAGTAGGTTAGTTGTTTGTAGTTGACCAAAATCTGATCTTGTCCTGAGCCTGGTTTCATTTAGAATTTTTCCTGGCCTCGATTATATATAGATCGACTGGGGGTTAGATAACTTAGATTACCTTATATACCTAACTCTTCAGCTATCCCAATAGGCCGGGTAGACCATAATTTAGGAGAAAGCCGTATTTATATGCATTTGATGTTGCAAAATAATGCTTATGTGTAGAATATGTGTTCATTGGCAACAAAATAAATAAATTTTTGTAGGTGCAGCTTTAATAGTTGATGAATCATGGATGTAGTGTGGAAAACTGAACAAAAACTATGACATCAATTGAGTCAAGACAATTTATAATATGGAGCATAATTAAGGGATGATTATACAATTACTACTCTAGAAACAGTCAATTCAACTCAACTCAACGAAGTCTTAGTCCCAAACTAGTTAGGTTTAGCTATTTGAATCCTTCTTCTCTATTTGTTTTTGTTACGTGTTATGTTTTCTATGAGGTTATTAAGTCTTTTCTTATGATTTCAGTATATATAAGTCTTTTTTACTCATTCTACTTAAATTAAGTCACTTTCGTAATGGTGTCTCCTTGTAGCTACATTGGACATAACCAAACAATCTTAAATGTCCGCCTCTGTAATTTTTTTCCCCTTCTTCTATTGGTGTCACCTCAACTATCTTTCGGATATATTTGTTTTGTATCCTATCTTTTCTTGTATTATCACACATCCATCTTAGCATTCTCATTTCCGCTATACTAATTTTATGAGAGTATAGTTTTTTAATATCTCAACGCTCTGTTACATAAACTATAGTTAGTCTTATAACTATCGTATAAAATTTATTTATTAGCCTAGTAGGTATTCTCCGATCACATAAGATATCCAAAACACTTTTCTATTTTAACCACCTAGCTCAAATCCTATGTATAACATCCTTTTTATTCACTTCTTTTGCATGAATAATTGATCCAATATATAAAAAATAATTAACTTACTGGCACTTCTTTACACTTAATTTTGCCACTATGTTATCATTTATAGTTTTAGTTTACTGAATTTATAATACATACACTTTATTTTAGCCTTACTTTAAAATTTTTTGATAATGAAGTGTCTACAAAGTTCTAATTTATGATTAACCCCCATCTAGTTTCATCTATCAATACAATATCATCGGTAAATGAGGGATATCTTCTTAAATATGTTTAGTGAACTCGTTCATATCCAAAGCAAAAAAATAAGGGCTTAAGGTTGATCCTTGGTGTATACCAACTGTAATTTAAAAATTATTTGTATCGCCTCCAATAGTTCTAACCCTATTAACTACTCTATCATACATGTCATTGATTACTTTAATTTATTTTATAGCAACTCCCTTCTTTTTTAATAACAACCATAAAATTTCTCTTGGAACCCTATTGCATGCCTTCTCTAAGTCGATAAAATCATGTGAATATCTTTCTTTTTTTCTCTATGTCTTTCCATTAACATTCTTATTAGGAAAATAGCTTCCGTATTCGATCTGCTTGGCATGTCAAATTAATTCTATGATATATTTGTCATACTTCTTAGCCTAGCTTTAGTCACTTTCTTCCAAAGTTTCATAATGTTACTCATAAGCTTAATGCCCCAGTATTTGTTAGTCTGTAAAATAACCGTTATTCTTATGGATGGGCAATAAGATACTTTTCCTCCATTTGTTTGGTGTCTTATTGGTATGCTCTATTCGTGGATCGGCAATTGAAGAAGTGGAAAGTTGTCAACTCAACAGAATCGAGTTTTTCTGAGCGATGGAGAATAATACAAATTAAATATTAAGATTTTAATTTAATAGGATTCTAATTCCATATTTTTAGGATTAGATTATATCTTATCATCTTTAGGATTTGATTTTTATTTGATTCCATCTTTGATTTGATTTCCTTAGATATTTGATTTGAATGTCTGTATAAAGGCTTGGATGGTAAGTGTTATGGGGGGATTTTTTGATGAATAAAAAATGATTGATTTGAACTGAACTTTGTGTGACTTGTTCTCCTCCTCCTCTTGGCTTCTTCTTCTACTTCTTAACTTAATTTCCTTCATTTATTTACTTTAATCTATATTGTCCTACTTTAGCAAGATTCAGTTACATAATTTAGTTTACCAAATTATCTCATCATTCCCTAACCACTTCTAAGACTTGATTGGAATACCATCTGAACTTACAGCGTTTCCTATCTTCATCGTCTTTATAGCTTACTTTACTTTTGCAAATCTAATCCTATATATAAAACTCATTTTTCTATCTTCAATAGTGTTATTAAGATTTCTCAAATTTTGCTCAGTACAACTATTAAATAACTTATCGATATAACTTCACCAGCTATCTTTAATATCACATCCTTTAACCAAAACTCTTTGATTCTTATTTCTTATACACTTAATCTAGTAGTATAAGTTGTTATTTTCAATTTTCTTATTCTAGGCAACTTATATTTTTCTGTGCCTTTCATCCCTTATATTGTTCATCAAAGGCCTTTTATATAGTTTTTCTACTTGCTCTTTTAGCTTCTCTTTTACTTAATTTGTACCTTTTTTATGCTAACTGATCCTTAGGCAAATTCCTATAGCATTACCTCTTAGTCCTGATCTCCACTAGTACTTTGTTCCACCACCAAGTCTCTTTTAAAGATGGTCATTTTCTCTTAGATACATCTAAAATCTTTATTGCCACTCCTTAAATACATCTAGTTATTTCATTCCACATAGTATTTACATCATTATTTAAATTCCATTTTCTTTCTTTAATCATTTTATCATTTTATCGTTAAATTCCATTTTCTGCTTTGAGGTTCTAGCACCTAGTTCTTAAAAGTGTATTTATTCTATTTCTTCTCTTCCACTTCTTAATACAAACATCTAGTACTACTATTCATATTGTGTAGTTAGACTCTTTTCCGGTATTACCGTACAATTTTTACATGAAGCACAGTGACATTTTTAGTGAAGAAAAAATATATTTGACTATTATTATATCTGTTCTAGAAGTTATTAGATGAATCTCTCTCTTTTTAAAACAAGTATTTGCTATTACTAAGTCATATGTCATTACAAATTCTAAAATTGATTCATATCCTTCATTTCTATCTCCAAATTCATAACCCCATAGTTTTTAAAATCCCTACTACTTCTTTCCACGTGTCCATTTAAATCTCCTTTTGTAAAGGGTTCCCCCCCCCCCCAATTCGTTACCTCTTGCATAAGTTTATCCATGTTTTTCCAAAAATATTGTTTATTGCTACATCGAACCCCAACTGGGAGGCATAAGCACTAATAACATTAATCGTCTTGTCTCCTAATATAAGTTTTATAGACATTATTCAATCCCCTATTCTCTTTACACTGACAACCTCATCTTTGAGATCCCTATTAATAAAGACATCTACCTCATTTCTTTTCTTGTCTTCCTCCAAATACTAAAGTTTAGAATCAATATTTTTCAAATTCTCTAGGATTTTTTTTTTCCCTCCTATCCATGTACTATCTTGTAGGCAAAGCTATATTTATTCTTATCCTTACTCAGTGTCTACAAATTCTCTTAGTTTTTATGTTAATGAGCCTATATTCTAAGTTTCTATTCGTGGCCTACTCTCCTAGACTAGCTCCTTTACCCTCACTCGTGTATTAAAGCATGGGGGACTCTTGCTTACTACTCACAACACGGGAGCCGATGTTAAAGTGTGATAGAATCCTCAAATGTATTTGCATCTCGAATGAGAACTTCATCTGTTGTATTTGCACTATTATAATCTTTGTCTGGCCATGTTGATTTCACCAATTTCCTTTCAAGAATGTCATTGTTCAACCATGACATTTCCATAGTTACGTGTATGGTTTCCATGACCAGTCTTGCACGAAGAATTGATTTGGTCATTTTGGTCTGAACATGGTATATTGTCATTGAACTTTTAGTTTTGTAATTGGGAAGATTTGAGGGTGATTTCATACCAATGGGATGTTGCACGGTTGTTACACTCTGAAACCCGGTTATACGTTATAGTCGGGCATGAAAGCTTTTGCAGCTGAGATAAAGGTTTGTCCCTGAATCGTTGTGTAGTAATTATTTATTTTGCTTGCTGAAACATAATTGTTTTCTTACTAGGCTGTGGATGTGAGCTATGATGCCCTCAAATTAATGACCATTGTTGAAGTGTATTGTTCGCTTCTTAAGACAATTTTATGGGGAGGAATTATACATATCTTGTTGATCATGGTTTTAATATTTATTTTGTTTTTAGAAAATAGGGTTTGAGTATGCTGGCATGACATTTCTGTGATATTACAATGATCCATTTTTGGTAATGCAAATAAGTTCATTGGTTTTAGAGCTCTCCAATAGTACACAAATTTGCAATTAAGGCTCCATTTGGAAATATTCTTTTTTATTTAAAATTATGCTTTTTACAAGTTAATGAAAAGGCTGGCTGATAATAAAAGCTTGGGAATCCAGTGAACTCGTGTTTAGGGTTTACAAGGATGAGCTTTTTATGTAGATACTGTAATTTCCTTCAAGTCAATGTGCAAAATAGAAAATAGAAAATTCTTATTCTAAAACAATGTTCATCTGCCGCAGTGCAAAAAAAATTCCAAAATTTTTATTTTTCTTGCCTTTTGGTTTTGAAGGTTTTGAACTTTTCTTGGTTTTTTGGCTGAAAAGAAACAAAAAAGCCATAAAAGGTAACCTTTGTCAAACATCTGTAGCCCTCTTTAAGCAAAAATGTGCTGGTTCCGTAATGAAGTCTAATTGCACTTGAAAATACATAATTACTTGCCACTTAACTCTGAAAATTTCACTTATAGAAGGATCTCTGATTTAAGCGAACGATATTTGTAGCTGTACCGTGGAATGCACACAGTGGAAAGTAACTAAAAGCTTTCAGTATTTAATTTTCAGTTTTATGAGTGTTGTGAAGGTTACATACATTCATTAATCAGCTTGTCTTGAGGATGGGTTGAACAACATAAACCAACTTTTTTTGTTCCCCCCGTTTGCAGGACCACTTAGCATTGATGATGGAGCTTCTTGGGATGATGCCACGAAAGGTAAGAAAATAAACTTTCACAACCATAAAAAATGAGTTTGCTGATTGTAGTAAGCCCTATGCATCTGATTTTCATACATGGACAACCATATGCAGATTGCCTTGGGTGGCCGTTATTCCCGGGACTTCTTTAACAGATATGGTGATCTAAGGCACATCCGTCGGTTACGTTTTTGGCCCCTAAATAAGGTTCTGATGGAGAAATATGAATTCAGCGAGCAAGACGCAAATGACTTAGCGGACTTTCTGGCTCCCATTCTTGATTTTGTCCCAGAGAAGCGGCCAACAGCTGCCCAATGCCTACTCCATCCGTGGATGAGTTCAGGTCCTCATCGTTTAGAACCTTCGGTGCCAACTGTTCAATCCCAAGCTGCTGATACTGTAATTTCTGAGAAAAATACGAGGGACAAAGAGGAGAGGGAAGCTATGGAGGTTGGAATGGGGAATATTGCCATCAATGCAGATTATAAACAAGTAAAAGGTACTCTATCTAGTGGTAAACCATCGAAGACAGCCATAGGCAGCTCATCTAGGTAGGCTGGCCTATGTTCCACGATCAAACGCTTATGTTTATCCGCATATATATAGTTTATCTTCAGCTGTGGTTTGATTCTTTCAAGGCATGCTATGTCCTCCATCGATTTCGACTTTCCAATTGGTTTTGTGGACGGGTGTGTTATATAAGGCGCTGAGATCACCAAAGCAACAGGTTAAATCAGCTCGGTGCCTAGATTTTTAGCAAAAAGATTATCCTCTTGACGAGTAGAATCACTGGAAAATGCGTACTTGTGTAATCTGTATGCAATAGGTGAAATCTTATATTGGTCAAAATTCTCGTAGTCGACGACTCTGTAAGGGGATTCATTTCGTTATCATAACTTATTTTACCCAATTGTGGAATATTTTTGTTATTTTGAACAAATTTAAACTGAACATCTTGCGCCTGGTGCTTTGCCTGATTTGTATGTGGGTTTTCTGATCCTATTGGGTCCTATCCCGTGTATGTTTGGAATTCTGTAATTTTGTGCAGATTCAGCGTCATGTAGTTTGAGGCTTATTTCCGGTGATAAGTCTGCAAAGGACTTGGGTAATCATACGGTTTGGCATCTCCCTTTTTAGTTGTAGTATGTCATTAACTAGAAAGCAACGCAGAGAGCCACAGAGGGTGAATTTTTGAAACCCAAATGTGTTTGATGAGCCAAGTTGTAATGCTGCTAACAGGAATGGATTTGTATTTGAAAAGGCACAGCCGCACAGGGGTCTTTGTAGTACCTTAATTTACAAGGGGCGGCATACCTCCATCTGGGACAGTCACTTTCATAAGCTGTGTTATAGCTACATCTGTCCCG
>QLOD02000038.1:4944668-4961776 GCA_003260245.2 Sideroxylon spinosum | reverse complement strand
AACCCATACGTGTTGATTGCCAGATCTCCACTGACGCTAGGACCGAGGTTATGTTCATAAATATACATACTCAAAGCCAGAACTCCCGACTCCTGAGTGAAATTGAAAGTTCGGCGCTAAAGACATAGCAACTTTAGAGGTTTTCCTACAAGAAATAAATCTTAAACTTAACTAATTGACATTTGTAAGATGCTACAAAAACTCCTGTTTACCCATTAATTACGCAATTGATTATAGTCCGTAGTAAATTGATAAAACTCCGTATTAACAAAAATATATATATACATATACACTCATCCACATCAGACACCCTGTAAAGAAACAATTGAGCTTATGGATTCAGAAAATTTCACACACCTTATATTTCATTTCAAGTATTGCGTCCCGTAATCGTAGAATAACAGTTACCTTAGAATTTCATGCAAAACATCCGGATAAACTAGAAACAACACTTTGGGCCCAAAAAATAAAGACTACGAAAGGTTAATAGAATTAGCAAAACAATAAAGCAAAAGAGAGTTTTGTCTAACAAATACAAACCAGCTTTACAAAAATTAACCTTATTTCTACAAATTTTTGCTAACTCAGAGGCAATCACTGCAAACCATGTTGTATTAATTCCAACGACTGCAATTTCATCCTAACTGCGACTGAATTCGCAGATAATTGACAACGCTAGAGGTGCCAAAGATGGACCTTTTTAGAGGGCAAGTCAAGAGTAGAAAAATAGAGAGGACGCATTCGCAAGCAACACATTAACCGGAATGAGATTGCAAACAGGGGGAAGGGCTAACTGTGGGAACCAGAATACTACCACAATGCCCTGCTGATTGCGATAATAAAAATCAGCATAGCCAATAGATATCGAGCAAAGAAAAGGGTTTATAGACAGCGGAGCTGAGCTACAGTTGGAGAAACCCAATGAAAAGTGAAATATACACAAGGAGAGTGATGCCAGTAGATATCAACTTGAACTGTGTACTTCTCGATGAGCTGCTCATTCTCATCTGCCCAGCATTGACGAATTCATCCTTGCCAGTAGAAACGGACACATTCACTGACGATGAACCTGAATAAGATAACTTCAAATATATGGAGTTGCAGAAAAGAGTTCATGCTAGAGGAAAATATATAGTTCTGATCGACTTACAATCGTAATCAGCCCACCCAAGGCGCTGGCGAGCTAAGTCATAAACAAAGATCTTATCTTTAAGAACAAGATCTGCAAAAAGAACCCAGAGTTCATTAATCTCAAAGTAAAAGGTGTGCATGTTACGCAACTTAATCCTGTAAAAACTTCACGATCAAAATAAACCATAGAAAGAAGTGGATACTAAGCTTTTAGTTTATTGCAATGCTAAGGTTTAAAACCTAGAGGCATCAAATTTAATGAGCAGGTTTTGATTAAGAGATATCTGTCTGTACTTCACCGTCACAAGATATATGAGTAAATAAATAAAAATCATTAACTTTGTAACTTGCCTGAAAATAACCATAGATGTATGTAAATACTTTGGTTCTGAATCTGCCAAGTTTCTAACGTTGCTGCTCCAGTGACAGCCATCAATATATTCAGCATTGCTTTAGATAATAAAATTCCACTTATCTATAAAAATCCTAAATAAAGGTAAAATGGCAAGCTTAATATTCGAGGTTTTCCCTTTCCGTAAATGATCCTCCTGCCTCAATGATCAGGTCCCCTCTATTATCTAAACTAAATAATACAGCAGTAATTGATCATCCAGGAAATTATTATAAAAGAATAAGAGATATGTCCTTTAAGATGATACTGAGCACAGAAAACAATTTACTCTTAAATGAAATTCCATGAGGACTATCACACCACTAGATGTAAAATTGACATTTACTGAATGATGAAAGCGTAACATCAAATGAAGCTAATAGGTTCGCTATGCTAATTCTTGTTTACTTAGATAATGGTTCTCCAGCCTTATCGATGCTTTGTCGTAAGAATTTTCATAAGGCCTACCCAAAATAGAAGGGCCGTATTTCAGAGCTAGCTAAGCACAACAAACTGACAACAGCACAAGATGACAAAATTTTTGACTAAGCTCAGATATTATGTCAGATTTAGTTACCAGAACTTTGGTGGTGCTTAAATCAAATATAGAGGATTATTAATTAAACAGTAAGCATGTGCACAAAACAAAATAGTTCTTGTGAAACCATAGTAACTTCTCAAGACCAAATTGTCTAAGCCCGTGATGAGTTCAGGTACTTTTAGGTGGGGAGCTACATTTTGGAAAGTTTCAATCTCCTTTCCCCTTACATCTAAAGCATAGCCACTGCACACATGCACAAATGTTGAAGGCAAAACCAAAGCTCGAATATGTCAGTCCTGCTTTATCGTATCTAACAAGAATCAAATAAACACATTCCTATAGATAACCTTTTTTGCACAGGAGAATTCAACAAAACTCACTGGACACCTAACACACATACATATATGTTCTGATAAACTCTGTGCGTAATTATTTCCATGCTATTACTCGGATATAGAGGACCATCTGAAAATGTGCATGCATGGATGAGCAATAACACACACACACACAAAAAAAATTAGGAATACTAAAATATACTGAAAGAAAGAGGAGAAGCAAATGAGACTTATCGGATAAGCAGAAGCAACTAGCTGCAACCCAATCAAATTTAACAAAATATCTAGTTGCATTTAGAACTTGCCCCATTATGCCATGTGCTATAGACTTCAAATCACTAAATAGCCTCAAGACCTAAACAGATTAACTAAAAACCTGCTAAATACTGCTCTCCAAAGTTGAGGGTAAAGGGTTGTAGCAAGTTGCCTTATGCTTGAACCACTCAGCGAACATATTTGTCCATTGAAATATATTATCTTTACACCAGGAACCAACCTCCTAAAATAGTTACCCATTGATTCTGAACTTTCTGAAAGCCAATGCACCACTTCGCAGCACCATCCTGTCACGATGAATTGTCCAAATCAGTACTAAAATACCAAGCTTGACACATTTCACCATGAAATTAGTCATGCCCATTTTAAGGGACATGTAGAAACAGTAAATAAATAACTGAGGCAATTGTGAGAACTCACAACAAAACCATAATATACAAGATAGTCTTCAGGTCTCAAAACTAGGGTTGCACCACCAGCAAAGTTTAAAGAAACTGGAGGAAATGTCCTGGTTATACTGTAAACGGAACAAATATGGATCCCATTGAGATGTCTAAACAATCATGCAATGTTAGTTATTCTTGAAAATAAATTCCAAACAAGTATAAGCAAAATTATTTTAAGGGATGAACCTGGTGGGTAATAGATAACATTGGTTTCCTTCTGAAATGATGGGTGTTGCAGATTGTGACACAGTAGCAGTTATCTGCAAAGTTGGCATGCATATAAGCTTCAAACCAGATTGTAGGTGAAATCCATGCAATTTTTTCTAAAAACAAAATGCAAGCTTGCATTCACTAGTTAGCCACCCAGAGAATACAAACACTTCACCCAATGCATGTTAGCCAATGCAGTGTAGTCGATTATATTATAAAGGATTGTGGTTAAACTTAAGATGGACTTTAAATAGTCCTTTTGCTGTCAATTTACAGGAACAACCAGTATATGAACTGTTTGGGTAGTCAAGTAAATAACAAGAATAGGAAATTGAACCACGGAAGCTAATAAGTCCGTTGAGGACTTCTCCCATTTACAGAATCCTTATCGTGGGAACAAGGAATCAGGTCAACCGGGATGAACAAACTGCAAAAATGACCCATTTAGAAAGCCCTCTAGCATGTTCAATGTGTAATCAACCACATTCCTGTTCAGGACCAGAAGCACATTATTATAGGAATCCAGTTTGCTAAGCCAAATACAAAAGCCTCCCTCCTTGTTCTAAGATCTTTAGACCCCGTTTGGTTGGAAAGAAGGTGCTGGGAAAACAAGAAGAAAAACCAACTTTTCAACAAGAATTTGTGTTGAGTAGAAAGTTTGCCCAGAATATTACGAGAAAAGAATATTTCCATTTGAATATCATAGTTCGAATTTTTTTTATCCCTCGATTAACATTACCTACTTTCTCCATGAATCCGTAAGAAAGAAGTTAAATAAAGGTAGAATGGAGAAAGAGAAAATCCAAATAGTAGTGGCTAACTTTCACAGCAATATATATATATATATTTTTTTTTTTTCCTGTGTTTTTTGTGCAGTAATAACATGCCATGTTTTCTTTAAAAAAAAAAAAAAAAGTGGAAACATGGTGCCTATTTTTCCCAGAGAAACTCTTTTCTTCTTGACCAAATTCCTAGAAAAATTGAAATTACTTTTCCTTTCCTTCATTTTCTAGGGCTTTATAAAAGTTGATCCAGTTTCACTGGCACAAGCCACCAGTACCCTTAATTTTGTCCCTCCCATAAAAAACAGAAACTTTGGAGAAAATAAAAGAAAAGTACAAGCTTACAGCGCTGACAAAAGGATCATAAGCTTCTTCCACCAGGTATGCCAAAGTTGTTCCAGAATCCACAATGGTTCCTCGGTCGCTTGATGTTTCAAAAACCGCTGGATCAATGGGTAACACTTGCCCATTGACAGCAATGCTCAGTAGGTATAAATTATAGTGTGGTCTGATAATTTAAGATTAGGAAAAAATCATTTAGGCTACAAAATAGATATATACATAATCCAACTTTCCATATCCTCCGGTGCATATGACAAAAGCACTAGCTTCTTGCAGCAAAATTTTAGTTTAATTACAAGGTAACATAAATTAGAATAACATTTTACTGCTGCGGAAAAAAAAAAAAAAAAAAAATCATGCAAAAGCACTCGCTTCTTGCAGCAAAATTCTAGTTTAATTAGTAGTAGTATGAGAGCCCATATAGATACTGATAGGGACATTTCCCCCTGGTGACAGTTGAGTCGAAAACATTCCCCTTGAATAAAGATTCTTTGTCTGCAGTAGGTTATTCTCTTAGCTTGCCCTAGTAATCTAGGATAGACTATTGATTTGCCTTTTGTTTTCTATTTAAGTGTTGCTTGGATGCTGATTCTTATGCTTTGATGACGAAGAAGAATACGAGTGAATAGCTTGCAACTGGCTTTCTCCCTCCCTTCTCCTCTTGTTTCTTCTCTCTCTAAGGTTTCTCTCTCTTGGTATCTCTCCCTGAGCTTCTTCTTTCTTCTTGGTTTATTTATATCATTTCCCGCTTGACTTCTTCTTCTGCTATTTCCCTTCTCAGCTTTTGGTGTCAAAGCCAAAAATCCTAATTTTCCTAACCTTCATCACTCTTTCCTAAGTTGAAGGCCCAAAAATTGCTATAGTACAAAGCCCTAGCCATTGTCTGGGGCTTGCTCTATCCCTCATTACAGCATGGAGATCACTGCAAATCCAAATCTTTGGCCTCATCGGAGATCACTGGATATCCAAATCTTTGTCAATGAATCTTTTTTTAATCTTTCTTATTAACAAAATATCCAAATCTTTGGCCTAACTGCAAATTCTAAGAACCCTTCAACATGAATTAGGCAAATCAACAAGGTTACTCAGGTTGGAATGCAACTCCAGCAGAAAAGTTTAGAGTTTGATAATTTTGCTTCCTGAAACGTGCCTACTCACCAAATGTTTCACCACTTGCACTATGTGTCCTTAAAATTTGTTTACTGTTAAGGAGTAATATGTAATAATATCAACTAAGAATTGCATATTCTACAATGTGCTAACATAACCAAAGAAGCCGATAATTTAAATAGACCCAGCGACAGTGCGGTTAGGATTTTTTTAATAAGTAAAATAAATTTGATTAAAACAAAAGGCATCAAGGGGAATGTCATTGCTGCCCAAATACAAAAGAAATTCCTCATGAAACGAACTTAAAAAGCCATATGTTCAACATCTCGTGGTTAGGATGACATCTATATAACAATATAGCTCATTGATTTAACATTTATATATTTTCAACCGTTAGATATATTCAATAGCCAAAATTACTTCTCTCTCTCTCTACTTTGATTGTCTTTTCGGTCACTTCACATGAAAACATAATCTCTTATCATTTCCATATATTTTTTGAATACTTTTTATATATAAAAGTTTTTAAATTAATATTTTAAACAGTGTGATAATATTTGCAATAAATAATAAAACTGTACACATTTATTAAATACTGTATAGATACCTTTATCTTTTTTGATAAGTGATTTTTATTTTTATAGGTTATTTTTAAAGTTTTTCATGTAGGTTTTCTTAATTAATTTAAATTTGAACTATTTGCACGCCAAATTTTATTTTTGTACCTCTAGGTACGGAGAATTACTAGGTATTTACAAAGCCATTCCCAAGACTAGACAAAGAAAGGAGTTATATTCAAAAGTTAAGAAAGCAGCAGAAAACTGTTTACAACCAGGTATGGTGGAAAAGGAAAAGACGTGGTGAAATCTTCCCTGAAAGAACATGCTGCAATAACATTTTAATAGCAAGAGAACAAGTAATTCATAAGATGGCACGGAGAATTTAGTCCAAGGCTAACTTAAATTAGTGACATGAAAAAAATAGTAATTTTAGAAGCTAAAAGAAGGGGAAAGCATGGTAAAGAATATAGTTAAAGCAAATTTAACAAAGCATACCTAGAAACAAACTAATCCGGTAGAATAGAGATAACAGAAATGAAAAATACATGACACATAAACACAGAAAGACAGCGGTACAACAGTTTAGAGAAGTTACCATTGTTCATAGGATTAAGTAGTGGATTATTTTAGTAATTGCTACTGAACTAGGAATTTGTATGTTCAACATAATTAGTGCTCATTCAACCCAAATAAGAACAGTTAAGTCGTGATTTCAGGATATTTGAACAATATAATGAAAGGAGTTGCTGAATTGGAAAAATGTTGAAAGGAAAAGGTTGGAAATTTTGGTCACTTAAAAAAGTTTTCTGCGCTCTTTAAACACATATGTGTAATATAGATTTGGATAGAAGATGACAATAGGAAGGCCATGTGATGAGTAACAAGGAAGACTAAGCGCTAAAGATCCGTTGTATGTTTTGAATGGGCCAATAACCAAAGCTAGGGCAAAGAAGATCAAGGAAGCAATGCTTGGGCTTGCTCAAGTTATTTTGGAAGAGGCTTTAAATGCAACAAACAAGATAATATTCAACACGGGCTTGAAAGAGGAAGAACCAAGATTAGTACATGTGATCCAAGCCAAGGAGACCACCTAGACCACTAAAACCAACAAGGAATCCGGCCAAGGCTACCATTAGGCCTAGCTTTGAATTAAAGAGGCGAATTGGGCTTTTAAAGAGTGTTTTAATTAGTTTTGGGTTTTATTTTATGATATATTGGGCTTTAAGACTTACTTTGGGCTTTAAGTTTGGGTTTTAAAGTTATGTTTTAAATAGGATTTGGGCTTGTGCCATTGTTTTAATGTTTTTGGGCCAAACTTTGTTGATTAAAATGGCATGGGTGTGACTTATTATTTGAACAGATTTGAACTATTTAATTAGGGCTAATTGTTTAATTAGGGCTAGTTTTCTTTGTAAACACTTATAAATTTAGGATTGAGCCATCAATAAGAGATTAGAGTATTATTTTGCGTTAACGTGAGGTGTGTTTTACTCTTGTTCTTCAAAGAACTTCAGAACTTATCAAAAATTCATTCTTGTGGCATTCTTTTATCTTCAATCCAAGGTTCCTGATTCAAAAAATCAACAGTTCTTGGCTCTACATTCTTTGATATTGATATTAACTTTTTTTGGGTTTTGATTCAATTGATTGTGGGTTTAATGCATTTGAACAAGGGTTCACATCACCATGGCTGAATTCATGGTTACATAGGATCATATGTACACGAATTTCAGAAGAGAGACAAACATCCAATAACCTTTATTAGCCAACAATTGATCTTATACTCTCTTCGACCTGCAAACTGGATCTAGGACTTTCCAAATATCTAGATGAAGATCATGACCTACATATCCATCCATGTAGACATACTTAATTTTAAATAAGCCATATATGTTTGATATTAGATAAATCAGCATGTCCAGTTGGACCATTAGGGTGTGCAAGTCAAATTTCTGGAATCAAACTGCAGAGCAAGGTTGAAGTGGAAGGTTGATTGAATTGGTAAATAAGCATTAGATGCAAATGCTGCAATCATGCTGAACCAAACACCTTGCATGTAGCATATTTGAATTGCCCACTGTCATATATGGCCATAATATCCATAAAAGATAACCAGTAAAGAAGAAGAAAGATTTTCATAGTGCAAAAGAAGAATACATACTGTAAAGGGACAAGGGGACTATAGACGATGCGTGGATCCATAATTTCTCCAAGAACTAGTATTCCGCCACCATTACCCTCTCCTTTCAAGCAATGGGAGAACACCTTGGGGGTAATCCTTCGTGATGAAAGCTGTGAAATGACAGAAAGATCCTGTTGACCAAACCCTAAAATCCCATCAAGTGCTTTATCTGTCTTAGTCAAGCCCCCAGACTGATAGGTGCTACACCTGTTTACAAATTCCAACACAGCCATCCAAATGTTTAAGTTCCAGCCAACAAAACTACAGATAAAAATTGACATTGGAGCATGGCACTAGAAAACAAGAACACAATAGAATAAAAAGAACGATGAAAAGTTGGTTAGTGTACACCGAACTCCTGATATGCCGCTGAGTCATTGCAGGTGTAAGATGCATTCTGCTAATATCATTACTTCTGCCCTCATTCAGCTGACCTTAATCCTTCTTTTCAAGTTACTAGTACTAATCTTAATCCTAATTCAGTTCTATGATTCTCCACCCTTTTTCCCAGTAATGATATCCTAAGAGAATGAAGAGTTATTATTATTTGATCAAAAGAACATAGTTACTTGGTGCTGTTCAATTAGAGGATTGGCAAGTCATGTTGGGTTAGCACTGTCATGTTTGCTTACAGTTTTTTGTAAATTAAGAAAAATACTGAAGTTATGCTAATCATGCGAACCACGTAATTGTCGTGGGTTGGAAAAAGGAGTTTCTTCGGTCACTCCACTGACCATATAACCTTTCCATCTGATAATCATTTTCTAGCATTGAAACACCATTTTTAGAAGTGATAACAGCGTACCCAAAAACAATTGGAGCGGAAGAGTTGGCAACCGAACGCCCCATAATTGTGTCAAAATACAGCAAATCAGATACATAAAAACCAGATGTCCCACTTCCATCTCCATACTGAAATGAATAACCACACTGATTACTCTGAGCAGAGCAATCAGCAGCTGTAGTGTGAACAATAGAAGCACATATTGTGTCTGAACAAGAAACCAGAGAAGCAGTTGTTGAGCTGGCAGGGTCAAAGGAATTGAGTGCAATCTGCATATGCAACACATTATCAGTAAACGGACATACTCCAAATTGTGTGGTCAGTCTAACAAGTTAATAGATCAAAGAGACAACTAACATAAGTAGCAAAACAAATACTCACAGCAAGTTCACTTGACTGGGGGCAGTCATTGCAGGAATTGCAAGTAACCCACAAGGCATCACTTCCGGTATCAATCTGCACATTGAATTCCTTTGGTGGAGAACCCAATTTAACTTTTGTAAAATAAAGCCTATAGTAAAATCAAAAACCTAAAATGAGGAATATAGTCTTCCGTGCAATTATTACGAAATTAAAAGAGACCCATATATCCACAAAATTGAAGTTTGTAACTGAAAATTTATAAAAATAAAATGGAAATAAAAGCCCAGACACAGTAAAAAAAACAAAACTATTATAGTATTAGAGTCAGTGACTCAATTTCCACTTATTTAAGATGATACCAGATAATTTTTACTCAGTGTAGTCTGTATGTATAAGAACAAAAACTAAGGTTGTGCATGGGAGTTTTAAAGTATGGGTTTGGAAGTATTTAAATAGTATGGGTTCTAAGGTATTCAAAAAAAAGGATTTAAAAATAATGAATCCATGCTTGGGAGTTTGTTTTTTAAAGGGTGTGTTTATAAATATATAAAATGACACATATACCTTTATTTATTTGTTAAGCCACAAACATTGCAATAGTTATTGGTGTTTATACATATAAAACACTATATTATGATATATGTTGAAGGAAAAACATCAACAATAAAACTCCAAAACACTTCAAATCCAAATCGCTAAAAAAAAAAAAAAAAAAAAAAAAAAAGGGAAAAAAGGTTTGAAATGAGGAATATGAGTAATAGGATTTTGTTAAGAAATGTCAAATTTGAATTTCAATATATTCATGAGGGTATTAATGTCTAGAATTTTATGAATACATGAGAACCCCAAATCAACTTGTTCAAAAATTTAAAACAAAACACTCACTCATAGGTTCTGAAGTGTTCAACAAACCAATGAAAACACCTAGAACCCATCAGTTAAAACTCCCAATCATGGTCTGGTATGAACACCAACTCACACTTTAAAAAACCCCAGACTACAAACCCTAAAGAATACAATGACAAAAAGTAGAAACAAGAATGGGAAAAATGCATAATGATCATGGACCCAAGATAATAAATGACAATCAAGCACAAAAAGCAACAAAAACCAAAATATTTGGTAACAACTTATATTTAAAATCAATGATAACCCTTTTAAGATCAACTGTCAAAAACTATATAATAAAACAAGACGGTTTTTGAAAATATCCTCCTCACGAACTAATATCCAACTATTAAGAATTATTTTTTCTTTCATTCAACGATTGAAATCATTTTTATATTTTTCACTTCTAGCTCAATTTTTAGTTTAGTGAACACTACTACCATCTATGTCACAAAATGAATTAGACATTTTAAATTTTACTATATTTTAAGAGTGGATATAGTATGTAAATCAATACTATCAACTTAAATTTTGTCTAATTATGGTTTCTAGGAAGTTGAACTTTTCAAAATTAAAGTACCACAATTTGTGTTTTCGTTTACGATGCTTATCAAAAATTAGTTGAAGAAAGAGATATCACAACACATATAATAAATGCTATGACTTAAACTTTTGGGGAAAAAAAAATTAGAAACAATCAATTATCATAATTTTTTCAATTTAAACTTTTCGTCCGAAGTTCATCTAAGAAACTTAATACCGTCTGCACCGGTTATCGCCAGTAAAAACACACAATACATTTGATATACATTTATAGCATTCAAATCTCATGAAATAGATGCTAAGATGATATGTATGCATATATGTAAGAAGAATATACAACAAATTGCACAACGAATGAACTACTGAGATAGAGATAGAGAGGCTTTATGGATTTTGATAAACGCTACCCGACTATGTAAGGATCCGAGGAACCGAAGACCGAGAAATCGACTGCGCCGCCGACAACACCTTGCAAGAGTCGGGCGTGCCTGGCTCGGTCCCGGTCTCTTAGCACCTCCAGTTCGACCCTTTGGTTCGCCGGAAATGCCCTTTCCAGAGTCAGAAAACTGGCCGGCAATCCACCGCTGTACACCACTGACACCGGCGCCAAGAAGACGGCGGCGGCTAAGAACGCGAAGATCAAAAATTCCACCCCAGGCATCGCCGGCATTCCGGCTCCACCCCCCGAATTCCACACTCCCTCTCTCTCTCTCTCTCTCTCTCCCCGTCTCTCTGTGTATATATAGTTGTACAATGTATAATAATTATGGGTGTTTGATTTGAAAAAATGATAAAAATTACTTACAAAAATTTAATATAAAATAATAACAAATCAAAACAAGCCATTTCTTACTGGACAAGATTTGTTATATAGATTTAACTACATCAATCAAATTTATTTAGGATCATTTCTTTAGAGATAAGCTGATGTTTAATATTTTTTTTTTTCTAATCTCCCTCTCTTACTTATGGTAATCTCTATACTTTCACATTCAATTGGACGTCTTTTAACATGATTTTACCATCTTAACAATTTTCTTTCATTTTATTGATTAAAAAAATATAAAAAAATTAATGAATTCTAATTAATTTTTATCCAAAACCCTATATTGGAAGTGAAAGAATGATGCATGAGGGGTCATTTATCAAAAAAATATATAATAATTTAACAAAATATCGAAATAGGTTGGAATAGAATAATTTACAAAATTAAAATAGATGTTATCATTAGTACCGACGACACCTATGAACAGTAAACTCTTAATAGGATGCCATAAGTGTCACTGACAATGACGATATTTTTGCTGATATTTCTATAAATATTGACGATATTAGATGTTATCGGTGCCATTAACAATACCCAATCAAATTTTATAAATTGTTTCTCCCCGACCTATTCTGGTATTTTGTTAGATATATTTTGATAAATAACCAGATGGATGAGAGGTAAAGGTTGGGGACGCCTTTTGCTTTTCAGCATTACTTTTGAGAGAGAGAGAGAGAGAGATAGGCACTGACTGTACAATGCACACAGGACAAGAAGCTGGTATCAGAAGCTTGTTTGTTTTTTAACCTTTTGTTATTCAAATTTGGGTAAATTACGCTAATCTCACTTTATATTTACCTAATTATGATTAATTAATAATTATCTTTAATATTTAAAATCTATATTTACATCTCTTATTTTAAAATATTTGTTATAATTAAATTATTTTCCCTATCTAATTACGCTATTAACTTACTAGGTAAATTTAAAAAATTATATGAAATATATTTTTTATTCTTTTAAATTATATAACATATTCAAAAGGCGATCAAAATTTAAAAAAAAAAATTATCTTGTTATTGTTCAACTTTGTCTCCATAGTTGAAACTAATGTACGGGAAAAATGAAAATATTACAAATTATTCCTTCACACATTGTTTTTTCCTTTTTCTTTTTTGAATATTTCAATAATGTTTTAAATATTTTATATATTTTAAGTGCGTAAAAAAATCATCTCGTATAATTTTCTCATAATAACTACAATATATTCTATTTAATGATAGAATAACAATAGGAAATTTTAATTGTTATAAATATTTTAAAATAAAAGATGTGGGTGTAATTTTTAAACGTTAAAAATTTGAGGTAAGGTAAATCTAATTTATTCTTGAAAAATTTTATTCAAACAAATAAAGTAACTGATATGACGTATTTGATAAGGTTTTGAAACATAAATAAAATTAAAAAATATTATTTATTTTGATAAATTTTTAAATGATTCAGTATTAAATTATTTATATAAAATCAGTATTTCAAAAGCTACGCATTTGAATACAGAATAGGGGAACCTTATTCCTTCTTTAAATATTAAAAATATTAATAAATTAGGTTTAATGCATGCTTAGAAACTTAATAAATAACTAAGACTTGACTTATTTGTATGTAATGTTTCATACTCTTTAAAATTCTAGCAAAGAACTAAAATACTCAAAATTAACTTGATTAAATTTCTTTAAAATTTTAGTGAAAATAGATAATACAAATTTAAATACAATTAAAATTTTATTAAAAGATTTGAAAAATCAAAAGTACCAATGATAAGTTGGGATAAGGGTGAATATTGATCTGTTTAGTTTTAGAATGTCGCAAATCGAACCTGAATAATTTTAATTTTTATAAAATAAAATAAAATCGGTTAAGTAAATATGACAAGTTATTTGGTTCGGTTTTTGAAAATTTTCAGTTCAAAGTTTGGTCATTTTTTTTATATTATATAATATATTTATATAATTGAATGTAAATATTTATTATATTAATATTTTAATATATACAATTTAATATTTTTATATTGTAAAATGTATATATTAGTATATACTTTTATATAATATATTTAATTCGACAAATTTGTTTTATTTTTTTAGACACTGAACTAAAATTTACATAATTTTTAAATCTAATTAACCAAATTAAGAAAATAAATCGAATTGTTGAGCTTGAAAATTCAATGTTAACCAATAATTTCTCACCTTGAATGAGTTTGGCAGGAGGGTGAAAGGGATAAAAAGTCACCAGGGTAGATAACTGTGAATTCCTTTTTTACAAGTTTAGAATTAAAAGAATAAGTGTTAACTAAGGTGGCATATACCCAAGCATTCTCTTTACTTCTCTAAAAAATTAACTTTTAATTATTATTATTATAAAATATTAATTTATTTTATTAAATTAAAATGATATATTTTATTTGAGTATTTTATTAATTTAAATTTATAATAAATAATGATTTATTATTTAAAATAAATTTAAATACAATTAAAATAATAAGTCATCATCGAATTGACTTGTTTGGTTAGATTATAATCATTTTTATTAAATAATAATATATTTTCCAAGTGGTTTATTTGATTAAAATTATAATTAATTTTAAATTAACAATTTATTATTAAAATGATTCGTTTGATCAATTTAATAATTATTTATAGTTTTATTAAGATTACTTTAATAAATTATTTTTTGGTTGATAATAATTTTATAATATAATTCTTATAATTAATAATTTATTACTAAATTTTATATTTTATTAGTAAGATTTATTAAAATAAATTAATACTTTACTGAAATATAATTTATTATTAGTGTACATAATAATTATTGAATAATTTATTAGTAAAAGAAAAATATTTTTAAATAAAAATTTAATTATTTTGAAATTAAATATTTAGTATTAAAAGGAATAATAATTTATTATCAAAGATATTCATTATTAAAATTTAATTAAAGATAAATTAATTATTTTTAAACTGGTAATATATTATTGATTTAAATAATTATATATTATTAAAATAATTAATAAATATTTTATTAAAGTGAATATTAATTTATTATTATAAATTTTTTTTTCTTTGAACGTAATCTGGAAACTTTTCATTAATTAGATTCATTGAAAAACTTACGTAACGTTCAAGTCAACAATTTTTTTCAAACATAATTATTGAAAATTTTAATGGATGTCTACTTTATACAAATTAATTACTATCCATGAAAAAAAATTAAATTATCCGAATAAATTGTTACATTCACTAAAATTAGGCTCCATTTGGATACTAGTAACAGGTAGCTTACCTACCAGTTACTATTTTTGTTGTTTTTTCTAAAATTACCAAAATTACTCTTTTATATTTTAATCTTCTTTTAAATCTTGAATGGGTAAAAATGTCAAATTAAAAAAAATTTAAAAAATTAGCTCTTAAAAATTTAACTTTTTTCCTTCCTAAACACAAAAAAAAAAAAACTAGTTTTTTTCTTCTCAAACAGAGTCTTAATATAATCATCATTATATATTAACCATCAAACGCTTTATTCAAATAGAGTTAAAAACAATACATTGCTCTCAATAATTATTACTACAAAATTTATCCAAAAATATTTTTCATTCAAATTTTCTTTTTCTTTTTTTTTGCCTCGATCCAATTTCACTGTGAACTGTTTTTCACAAGGGCAATTGTAATCCTAAACAATTGAGAGACGCATGGGTAGGTGCCTATTTCCATTTATTTCAATTTGAAAATAAACAAATAATAATAATACAATTTTTGGTTTCGTCCAATGTAAATGGCAAGACCATGGAGTGCGTAGTCCATACGCATGATTTTGGCCTAACGGTTAGGAGAGAATTTTTGTTTTGGATTTGGCTGTCTTCTGTTTCGTACAAGTATAGCTAAATCATTTTTCTCTTTGCTTTGATATTTTAAGCAGATGATTGCTGTTAGCAAGAAACGTATTTTCAACTTGCGCTTTTTAAAAACTAATTTCAACATAGTTATAATTTATAACGTATTGTTAAAAAAAAAAATTAAAATGTATTTTGTTGCATTTAATGAGAATAAAAGATTTAAATATTTATTTTTGGTCACATAAATTTCATTAAAATAGTATAGTATTAATATGTTTATGTAATAAATATTTATATGAAAAATATAAATTAAAAGTTGGAGTTGGAAAAATACCAAACATTTTTGAAAATACTCATACACCATATATTCATCCATTTTCATTTAATAAGAATATGTATTTTCAGAAAGAATAAATCAAAAAATAGTCTATTAGAAAATATTCTAAATAATAAAATCAGAAGTTAATTCAATAAATTTATAAATTAATAAGTGAACTGTGATCCTAACTTAGAGGGAGCCCTTCCAAAAATTCTCAAATGCTATAGAAGAATTTGCCCCAAAAAAAAAAATAAAGAAAAAAACCCAACAATTTGCAAAAAATGGAAAAAACAATTTTTCTTTCTAAGGCCAAAAATGGTTTAACCCAAACATTTTTCTTCCGATATTTTTAACTCAACAAATTCAACAATTGACTTAACAATTTCACAAATAAAAATAAAAAAATTAGGGTTGAAAAAAAAAAAAAACTATGCATTCTATGTATACAACGAATCACAGTTATATACAATATACATATTTGTATACAATATATAATATATATATTTGTACATACATTCCGTTTATGTATAAAAATTATAATTAGGTTGAAAGTATGACTTGAAAGGATACTTTTAAAAAACATATTTTGAAACGTGCTCCATACCGGATAAATATTAGGTATAAGAAGAGTTTCTAACAAATTTTCTAACAGCACTATCTAAAAGAGTGTAATACTATTTCAAATAGTATGTTCTTAGCTAAAAAATAATTCATTTAAAAGTATTCTTTCAAATAGTGTTTTATCAATCACCAGTATTTTAAATACAGAAAAATCATAACTATTTAACGAAAATATGAATATAATAGCAGTATATTGAAGAAAAAATTTAAACATTACTTATGATATTAAGAGAGTAGAGTCGGATAAACTCAAATACGCTCATCATTTTATTTATATTATTTCTATTAGAGTGCCGTTATTTGTAGTCTTATTTTTTTTTTTTTTTTTGGCAATCCAATCAAATTTTCTTCATCTTAGGAAACAAATGACTTAATGCAAAACAAACTCCTTACCCTCCATATATATTATACATCACTCATATTCTAAAAAACCTATATAAAATTTTAACAAGAATTTATTGAAAATATCAAACAATATCAACAACCACTTGTTAGAACTTTCCCATCAAAAAAAAAAAAAAAAACTTGTTGCAAAAATTAAATAAATTTGATAATTATTTACCTTAAACAAAATTTTGACAAACAAACAAAATATTTCGACAACTGATTATTGAATAAATTAAAAATTT
>QLOD02000038.1:4830232-4900137 GCA_003260245.2 Sideroxylon spinosum | reverse complement strand
CTTTGCCTTAGCCTCACTAACTACCTTTTTGGTTTCTCTTTTTGCTTCTTTATAACTCTCTAAGTTCGCTTCATTTCTATCCTTTTACCAAGATTTAAAACGTTCTCTTTTAACTTTAGGTCTCAAATTCATAAAAAAATCCGACTAAATATTGTGCTGGCTGTCGGCTACCTAACGCACAACCCTCCTCCTTTACCCGGGTTTGGGACCGGCTATATCAAGGATACCCTAACATAGGCGGAGTTAAAATAAACTAAAACAATACAAAGAAAAAAAAAAAAAAGAAAGAAAGAAAATGAACAGCAAAGAAAATAATGAAAGGGACGAGGCAAAATCTTCAATCACAGCGCTTGCCTTTTTATATTTTTAGACCACCAGTTTTTTTTTTTTTTTGGTAGGTAATATAAATTTAGACTAATAGGAAAATGAGTTATAATTTCTAGAGTGCATTTCCTGGATTTATGTCATATACATCATATACAAAAGACAAGTTTTAAATAAGTGTCTTTATAATTGAAGCAATATAACTCTACAGTTAACTTATATGAAAGTTAGAAATCCTTCATTTTGAACATATTGCAATATTAATAGTAATAGGACTAATGTTTTTGAACTAATTAACAATTTTTTTTTTTTTTTTGAGCTGCGAAGCTTTTTGTCTAATTTTATGCTTGATATTGTTGATAATAAATTCTTCGAGAGCCTGTAATAATACTAGTAAAGATCTTAACATTTCTCTCAAACCGAATATGATAAATTATACTCATCTATGCAAGCTAACAGATCAAGCTGGTAAAGTTTTTGCTGGTGAACTTGTCTATTGTCAATTCATTCTCATCTTGTTTATTCGACCGCAAGTTTTGTCTTTTTATGCACTCTTTTACTTTATAAATTTTGAGAATGATAAATGCAATTCTATATTGGTTTTCTTACCTTATATGACTTTTTTTTTTAATTAAAATTATTATAGAGTGAGGGAAGATGAGTGTAAATATTCTACTCTAAATTTTTTTGATTATCATCTTTTTTTTACTCAAAGCAGTGTATGTATATAATCACATATGTGGTGTTTAGATGATACAAAAAAAAAAAAAAAAAAAAAAAAAATCAATGTGATAGTGATGTGACGAAATTTAATTGGAGAAAATTAAATTTTTTATTATAATTAAAGGTTTTTTGGTATTTTGTAATAAATCAAACACCCCCTAATGAAGGTATCAATTAGAATAATAACACACTCAATCAAAGTGCATCGATAAAGATTTTTGCAAACACTCAGAGTGTTTGGCTAGTTAAATTAATTAAAATTTATTAATTTTTATTAATTTTTTTGTAGGGATGGCAATGAACCGGACCGGAGCGGTTATTGCAAAAACCGAAACCGAAACTGAACCGATAATCAAACGGTGTCGATTTTGGATAACTGAAACCGAACCGTTCAGGTAACCGATTTCATAAAAAATATTTTGTTTTTTTTTTCTCTCTTCACTATTAATACAAGGAAAACCACAACAATAAATAAAATTAAGAGATCCAAAACAGATTCCAGCAACTGTGACAATTTAGAACCAAAACAAATACAAGAAAAACAAATACAAATTTCAACAACAGTAACAGTGATAATGCCTACTAATGACAATTCCAACAAATACAAATTCCAAAAACAAATATAAATTCGGTTTCGGTTCGATTACCGGTTCAGTTATCATTAGAACCAAAACCGAACGGTACCCGTTCGGTTATTTTTCGGTTACAGTTCAGATAAAAAAATCGGTTTCAGTTCGGTTACCATTCGGTTTGGGTGCAATTGCCATCCCTATTTTTTGTACTCTTTTTAATTATATTTTATCCCATATTAATTTTACATTAAATAATCATATTATTACTATAATTTTTAATTAACAAAACACCCATCATTTTTGGAATGGTTAACATTGCAATAGCTGGCGTACGGTAATATTCTTGTGGCCCGGAATAAACCCAGGTTCCCCAACCACCGCTGCCACTAATTTTGTACTGTGTATTTAAAGTTCTCAAAAAGTTAAATCTAAAAGGCCAAAAAAAGAAAAAAAAAAAAAAAACGAAAAACAGTATTCCGAGTTGCCTTGATGATACGTTCTACGGGACCAGCAGGAGCCTATTTTAATTAAAAATAAAAAGGATAGACTTTTGACTCTTGAGTCGTTGACCCTCTGTCCTGCCCGCTCTCTTCACTCTACTTTCCTAGCAGTTTCGTCCACTACCCACCCACTTTACCTCTTCCCCATCTCTCTCTCTCTCTCTCTCTGTTTTGCCCGCTCTCTTCACTTTACTTTCCTAGCATTTTCGTCCAGTACCCACCCTCTTTACCCCGCAATCTCTCTCTCCCCCCAAGTTGCCTTGGTGACGCATTCTAACAGGACTAGCTGAGGCTCCTTTTGACAAGGGAAGTGGGTGTTATCAGTTTTTAGTTTTTTAATTTTTTTTTAAAATTATTAAAATTATTCTTTTATTTTTAATTTTTTTAAATCTTCAAAAATAAAAATATCAAATTGATAAAAAATTAAAAAATTATTTATTAAAAAATTAACTTTTTTTCCTTTTTCATCACAAAGAATACTAATATTACTAATGTTTTTAATAAGTTGTTAGTAGTCAATTATAAATTTTTTTACTAATGCTTTTAATAGGTTGTTACTAGTCAATTATAATTTTTTTTTTCAAACTAATGGCTGGATAGTGCTAAAATTTCAAGGGATAAGTTTTAGAGAGTGTGTAAGATAAGAGGGGGTATTATTTTTAGAAGATTAGCCCACATTGATGTGATGTTTATGAAGGGGGGATAACTTTTGACTTGATTTAGATATTTTATAAATAAGAGGGGTGAATGATGGAAAAAGTAGTCAAATGACTCTTTTGCCCTTGCGGTGTCCCAAATTTTATTACCCGTTAAATAAATATTAAATTACAAAACCAACTCTATTTAATTATTTTTGGACAATTTGAAGTTTTATTATTTATTTCATTGAAAATTTAATTTTTTATAAATTTATTTAAAGAACTTTTTTTTAAATGTGTACTTTTGAATGGTTGGTTATTATTCAATTTTTTAATTATATTTATTTTAACTTGTTGGCTTATCTATTATTTTTTACTAACATTATATTTATTTTAATCAAATTAACAATACTGTTAACGAGGATTAAAAATGTCAAAAATAATAGGCTTAAAAGGGAATAACTTTTGGCTAGCGTTGGGGGTGCCTAAAAATTATCTCCCAAGCGGGAATGCTAAGGGGAGTGAAAAGTTAAGAGGGGGAAGTGGGAGGTAAATTTTGTTATCCAAACAATGGTAAAAATATGAGACCCACCATTATAAGGAAACATTTTTCTTCATCCAATCGGCCCTAAAAACGAAAAGGAAAAGGAAAAAAGTATAGACTTTTGATTCTTGAGTCATTTACCCCATTTCTTGCCCCCTCTCTTCACTCTACTTTCCTAGCAATTTCGTCCATTGCCCACCCACTTTTACCTCTCCCCCATCGCTCTCTTTATATATCTCTCCCTCTCCTCTTAGCCTCTTGGAAGAGCTCAGTCCAGATTCATGCTAATGTTCATGGGCAAATTGAAGAGGTAATTCACTTTAAACTACTTACCACCCACATATGTTTATATTTTCACTACTCTTGCTTTAATTTTTTAATTTTTTTTTATTCAGTTTTGTATTCCTCCGGCGTATTTTCTCTTCTCTTCTGATACTGTAGATTGGGTTTGGCAATTTAGGCTTATATTAATATTTAAATCATTTTTTAAGCCTAATTTACTATTTATTCTCAATTTTTTTTTTCTCCCCACAAAGACAAACAATAGATCAACCCAGAAAGAAAGCATTTCCCTTATAGTCGTCTGGTCTGTTTTACTAGATTTTGTTTAACTTTCTTTGTCGTCGATCCTTTTATTTAATAGTATCTATCCACGAACTTCTGTGTTGCCTTAACAGATTGCATTAATTTCTGGTCCTTTGTGTAATGGCTGTTGTAAGAGATCAAGACGCCTCTTCTTCAGCTCCTCGATGTGCTTATGATGTGTTCTTGAGCTTCAGGGGTGAAGATACTCGCAAGACGTTCACTGACCACCTCTATACAGCTTTGGATAGTGCAGGAATTCACACCTTTAGGGATGATGATGAGATCGAACGAGGAGAAAATATTGGCATTGAATTGCAAAGAGCAATTCAAGAGTCGAGAATCTCTATAATTGTCTTCTCGAAAGACTATGCGTCTTCGAGATGGTGCCTCAATGAACTTGTGAGGATTCTTAAACGCAAGAGGGCAACAGGACATCAAATTCTACCTGTGTTCTATGATGTGGATCCATCTGATGTTAGAAAACAAACCGGAAGTTTCGAAAGGTCATTTCGAAGACATGAAGAGAGATTTGAGGCCACAGAAAATGAAGAAAGAAGTTATTGCATGGACAAACTAGAAGAATGGAGGGCAGCACTAAGAGAAGTTGCAGATTTATCAGGGATGGTTCTCCAAAATGAAGATGATGGGTAATTTTCCTTGTCCTTTCTTATTTTTAGGTTCTACATAGCACCTCTATTATAATCTTTGCGTTCCTATATTTAATGCGTCAATTGCTTTATGTGAAACTTATATTTGAGTACTCATAGTAATTTGATAAATTGCACAATTGAAATTTTGTCTTGGAATTGAAACAACATTTGTTTTTCATGGAATTAACTGTGGATGTTTGCTAATAAGAATGACTATTCCATTTGATCCACTGATTTGTTTTGGTCAAATAAATGATACAATGAATAAGATAACTTCCTTACTAAAATAAATTATTTAAAACATTTTAGTGTTTGTTAGCGTGTAAAAATAAGTCAGATGGCCATTCTGATTTATGTCAATTAAAATAGTTTCCTTAAATTTGAATACAAAATGAAAATAAGTTCTTGCATGCTTCAATAACAAATCCATCCATAACACATCTTGAACGACTTAAATTCTACATAAAACAAGATAAAACACAAACTTGCATGGTATTTGTAATTCAAGCAATTTCATACTCATTATTGTTTTTTCCTTTATTTGGTTGTCATAGGTACAAGTCAAAGTTTATCCAAAATATTCTTTTGGTGATCGAAGATATGTTAAAGCAGACGTTCTCAAGCAATGCCCTACAAAGCAACCGAAATGAATAACCTTCAATTAATAATCCACTCTCTGACATCATACTTATCAAATCGAATCACGCAATTGATTGCTCATTCCAATTAGACCAGAATTGTCTAAAATAAGTGAGAAAGAGAGAGATAGAGATCTTATATAATTCTGACCTGTTGATTATCAGGTTTTATCATTTCGTAGTTTTCTTTTTTGGTTTTGCTTTATTTTTAGTTTATTTATAACTTTATCTACGTTAATTACTTCATTTTAATACTTCATTTTTTATTTAGAAATTAAATTTGTATTGTTAGATACTGTAGCTATCTATTTTTTTAACTTTATAGTGAATGGTATGTCAATTAAAAATTACAAATATGGTTATGAAAAATTGAAAGAAAAAAAAAGGGTTGAAAAATTAATTCAATCTTAACGCGATGCTCATGATAAATTTGTTATTAATAATAATAAAAAAATATAATAAGTTCAACTGATAAAATTAATAGTAGAATGATTGTTCGTAGAGAATGAATTGCGAATAAACATTGAATTGTTAGGATAAAATAATATTGATAATAGCATAGATTATGTTTCCCTAAAAGTTTTGTCTTAGGCCTCCAAATTTTTAGACATGGTTATGTGGATAGATACTAGTCATATGAGTAAAAAAAAATTTTGTTTCAAATATTCATCACTAATACAAGGGTAGAATTTTTAGTAGGGATAAGAAAAATATAATTTTTAAGCAGATGAAAATAAAAAGTGAAAAAATAATAGATGTAAAAATAAAATTTATAAGTAAATAAGAAAAATAATAAAAAATATAGTTTTGTAATTGAATGAAAATAGTTTGTCCATTAAATCCAATGTGGGTCTACCCTTGTTAAAAATATGAATCTATACATACTTAGGATTCATATTAATACTTAAGTTACATAATGCGATTTTCACTTATTTAGTATAATTTTTTTACTACATACAAAATTTACTTAATTTTTAATATCATCTGAAGTTAGATTAGCTTTCGCAAAATTAGATATTTGAAACAAAAAAAAAAAACATACATATGATTAATCGAACTTTCTTACGTTTCACACTTAATTGGTTGATAGTAATTGTGAAAATCACGATGGAATGTTTCTAGCCATTAGATGGTATCCAAGGTGCTTTTTAATTGGTTAAAACACAGCGTTTACAAAAAGATAGATATAGTTTAGTACAAGGAATGAATCCATTACGGCATTTTTGTTCTATTATTTTTTTGGTACACTTATTTATGGTAAAATATAGAGATTTCCTTAAAATAGCTATTCATCGCATTCCCATCATTTTCACTCATCTTTGGAGAGAGAGAATAGTCAATGGAGATTTTCTTTTTCATTTTAACAAAAAATAATATTTTAATAAAGATTTGTAAAAAAGATAAATAAATGTTAAAATGACAAGGAACTGGCGTAACCTTGTAAAGCAAATCAAAAGAAAGATTTTTTATTAGATAAATTAGAGAATGAAAGAAAATAAAATTTAGTTTATGCTCTTTAAAAACAATTTTTTTTTTACATTTTGTTTAATTAAGTCAGATTTAAAATATGTACTTAAATTATAAAAACTGATATGTCCATTCTATTCCTTTTATTTTTGTATTGGAAATCAAACAAAATTATCATTCTTATTCCATTTTTACTATCATTGCTCTTTTATTTTCATATACCAATATAGGTCCAAAAGAAAGGTTTTGTGTATTACAATATGATATTCACATTACCCTTTTTCTTTTTCTTTTTTCTTTTTTTTTTTCCTTTTTTTTTTTTAAAGTGTGTCTGAAATAAAATTTCCCTTCTAATAAATAAACCGGAAACAAGATGAAAATATGTATTTTAATATAGAAATTTCAGATATAAAAGCATGAAAATATTTTTATTTATATTTTTGGTGACAAAGAACCTGCCAATGTAGTCCCTATTGAACTCATTCCTGTAGTTTATACCTCCGATTCGTGAACCATTTCTACGAGACTCACGAATCAAATAAGCTATGTAGGTGTCCTCGAATGGAAGAAATCTCATAGATTTAAGGGGTCGTTTAATGCAAAACACAAATCAAAAAATAAAAATAAAAAATTTAATTTCACACCTACAATTGGTACATGTCACTTTAATAATTAGTTTAATGTTTGATAAAAATTTGTAAAAATTGAAAAAAGTAGGAAAAAAATTGAAAAAAAAATGATAAAAGTTGAAGAAAATTGATAAAAATTGTTAAAAATTAAAAATACCTGATGGAGAAAATTAGAAAAAAATTAGAAAAAAATTGGTAAAAGTCGATTTTTTTTTTTTTTTTTTTTTGGCGCACCAAAAAGCCTCTAGTATATATTGTTAAGTCTCAAAAACATTTTTCAAGGATTAATGGCACACATATTGAAAAATTAATATATACTACAATTGCGAAACAAGTTAAAGCAACTAAAAAAAAATGTATTGATTAAATTAAATTATTTTAACATCTTTTTGTATACATTGGCAACTTTAGCATTCATCATTTTGCTCATAACCTAATACTTTTTTAATGATACTCCATAAGGGAAAAAAGTTTTAGTAGGAAAATATAGCTGTTTTTAAATTTCACTTCGATTATCATTATTATTATTATTATTATTATTATTATTATTATTATTATTATTTTGTTTTGAAAAGTTCTCAAAGTGTTCAAAGGTTTGAATTTAAATTACCGTAATTGTTGACGTACATTAATTTTCCATTTTCACAATCGATATTTAAAAAACATAACATAATATTGACGTGACTTGATCTCTTTCATTGTTCCATGTGCTAAACTTGAATTAGCATGGTTATGTAACCGGAAAGAAAGAAAAAAAGAAGAAAAAAAGGTTCTATCAGTTTTATATATTTAAATTATTATATAGATGAAACGTTAAGGGTATTCATGTAATATTAAATTTAATGAAACTTTAAATCTAGTAAAATTTTTTACTGTTTCCGTTAATACCCCTCAATTTCTCGTAACTATTAATACTATTTATAGAACTAAAAGAATACTTTTTGTTACTATCACTTCATTAAGTAAATTTAATTTTATATATTTTAGTATTTCTTAAATGTCCTTTCAATAATTAATTTTTTTTTTCATATATTTTCTTTGTTACAAAAAAAAAAAAAAATTTATAGGAATAAAAATACACTAGGTAAAAAATGAGAATAAAAATACACTAGGTAAAATACACTATCATCGCACACGTAGCATGCGTTTTCACTCTATTTTATATAAACAACTAATTTATCGTTATAAATTATTTATAGATGCATGCACGCACCTAATATAATAATAACATTATTGGTACTATAAAATTTAAAATAAATATTTTAATTAAGTACAATTTTTTTTTTTCAAATTTGTTGTAAAAATAGAGGGCAAGTGAGTTTGATGATATTACAAAAAATTAACATGATTTTAAAAATTAATTAATTTCAAATTTTTATTATAGTAATATAAGCATATTATTTTCTCATAAAAAATTAATTTAACAAATTCCCACACCCCCTTTGTATTCCTTTAGGTCGGATTTTCGACTTCCTTTTTAGATTAAAAATAATCTTATTTTATATGTACATAAATTTTTCTTATTTTTAAGTTTTCTGTAATTGAATAACATGCCTAAAGATTAATAAAAAAAATAAAAACAATTATATTAAACAAAAAAAAGGTAAAAAATAAACCCATCTTTACCGAACCATCCTAAGAATATGATTAATTAGAACTCCCGTTGCCAGCATTATTAGTTAGGTGGATGACAATTGAAATAAATTTTACTATTTAATGATGTGAGTTGAGAAGGCGATGAAAAAGAATCTACATTTAACTAGTAATTAACCCATCCAAAATTCCACACCAATATATTAGCAATAAATAAATAAATAAATAATACGTACATTTAATTAAGACTTGTTAAAATTAAAACGTGAAATTTGTAATATTAAGAAATTTAAATTCAATTCATTGATTTGATAAAATTAATATAATTTTGTCAAAATTAGAGTGTAATTTTTTTTTTGTTTTTGTCATTAATTACTCAACACGTACTTGGGGTTGATTTGGGTACGTTTCATAAGCAATTTTTTTCACCAAAATTTTTCTAAGGCCTCCCCCTTTCCATATTTGAACACAAAGACAATGCTGCAGTGGTGACATGACTGTTGATTCTATAAGGTCTGTGGTGACGCAATCTGCAGTAAAGATTTAAACTAATTATAGTATAGATGAAGAAAATTCTTGAAACTTCGATAGCTGTTCGGTTTTCTTCTTCTCTAGCCACCATAGGTAGTAGAGGAAAAGGAAAGTTAAGGGGAAGCTTGCTCCAGTATCCCTGGATATACCTGTGACGAAACTTTTGTTTATTTAGGTACAATGGATTACTTGGGATTGGTCAGCTAATACACTTGGGCGTTGTTTGTTTATAGTATATGGTTAGAGAATTGGAAATATAAGTGTACAATCTTTGACAAAAATGGCTTTAATCATCCATTTAGTTTGCTGTATTGGAATTCTGAAAGACTTTATTCCCAAAATAGATGATAAGTACTAATATTATGTTATAGGGGTCGGATAACATATCCTCATCTGTGGCATTACTTCTCGCTAAAGTTTAAAGTTTTAAAATTATTTTTTATTATATTTCATATTAAATCACATCTTTTATCTTGTCATCTAATTCTTTCAATCAAAATAGCCTTGATGTTTTATCCTGTTATATATATATATATATATATATATATATATATATATACATACATAATAGGGTTTAATTTAAAAATCAAATGCATGTGATTTTTTCATGGTGTTTAGGTAATTTTTACTTTCTTGCATTTCTTTTCTTTCTTTTATAGAAGGTTAACTTCTAGTCTTTTACTTTCAATTTTAACATTTAAAATTTTACAATTTTAAATAAATTTTAACATCTTTTAAAAGTTACCTTTTTCATTTCCATTCTTACTAATTTTACTAATAATTAACATATAAAAATAATTTGGGGACAAGAAATCATCCGTCCTTTTCATATTTGACATTGGATTGCCATTAAGTATTCCATGTTTTTCGTCATAAACACTTATACAGGATTATTACTTAAATACATTACATAAAGTTTGCAAATTATATAGGTATTACTTGTTGGGATATTTTGTCTTGCAACACCCGTTTTTTGTTTGAAATCAATGATTATTTATTACTTGGTGATCGAGTAATGCTTGTCACCATCTGCAGAGAAACGCGTGGCTGATCCACAGGAACCTACACAAATAATAAAAATGAAATGTGAATTCATGAGGCTTCTTTTACTTGTATTAAACTATAAATAATGTTTTTTTAGATAGTCTAGGATTTTAGGAAGATTTTCTATAGGTATACTTTACAAGCTATCTACCTCCATCAAGGGTATTGGCCCCTCAAAGATTATTCAAACAAATTCAATAATAATTCTAGTGAATTCCAATAACCTATAATTTATCTACCTTAAAAACAAAAACAAATCGTGATAAATAGATATGCTTAATTATGATAAACTATCTTTGTTTGATACACTATTCTTAATAAAATATGATTTTCTTGAAAAGAATAAAATGAAAAAATAATGTCTCATTACTTGCTCTATTATATCATATAAAAAAAAATAGAGGAAAAACCACTTAATTATATTCAAAATTAATTATATCCATAAACATAACAATTCTATTTATATTATAAATTTAAATTTTATAAACATTTTTATAAATGTAAATATATGTATATAAGAAAGAATAATTTTTTTAGTTGAAAACGTTTCTTTGATGAATTCTTTGAGAACCTCTATAATAAATGGAATATATAAAATTGTGATCAATCAAATCTTTCAAAAGTGGTCAACTTATTAATTTATATGGTAAACTATTAGGGTCTTATGTAGCCTTATACGTGACGTCAAACCATCATGCCCCTTATACCTTGGGCAACATATCTGGCTATATTTGAAACATATCTTTAGGATGTCCTAAAACATTCGGATTCCCCGAGAGGGGGGAGAGCTAACATTAGTTGTGATGTTAGTCCTGTAACATTGGTTTTGTAAACTATTAGATCAAAATCAAGTAATTTGTAGCAAAAGTAATTTTAAAAAGTCCCACTTAAGATATTTAAATTTACCTTTGTCGTGAAATCATTAATTTTGATGTAATGACTCACAACGTCGATATTACGGAACTAACATTATACCTGATGCTAGCCTCTTATCTTTCAAAACATTCTTGGTATCACTAAGAAAATACTAACCAAAAGTGTGAAAGTCTAAAAATATATCACTTTAGTCGAGATGTGATATGATTGCATTAATAACTAACGACATGATCTAATTCTCTTCTTTGTTGTTAGGTTATGTAGCTAGATGTCACAAAGTTCTTAATGTTTTTCTATTTGCATTCTTCAGAAATTATAGTATTTTCAGCAAACTTTTTATAAATATCCCATGAATTCATAATTTTTTTTTTGACATTTCTAAAGCTTCAAAAATAGTAATTCTAATCCTAAAATTTAACGCTTTAATGTACGTTTAAATCTACAAAGATTAGAATTATTCTTTTTTAAATCTACACACATAATAGTGGAAAATTTAAAAACGGCCAAGGTAATTATTATTATTACTATTTTATAAATTTATGGGTTAATTTTTGTTATAAATATTCATAAATCCATACGATTCCAATGAATTTTTAAAATTTAGATACAAGCTCCCTAATACTTTTTAGTCCATCAACGTACACATATATATACACAGGATATTGATGTTAAAAAAAAATGGGCCTAAACTACATGGATAAGACCGATCATTTTGGATACCCAAGCACGTATAAAATGCTATTGTATCCTGTAAATCATAAAGTGAATTATATAGTATAAAAAGCTATTCTACCGTGTAAATCATAAAGAGAAAAATACACATAATATCATCACCTATTGATGTACATACATTACCGAATCACAAATTTTGTTTCCAGCCCATTTTTGTATTTATTATTGACAGATTCTTATATGTTTGTTGATTAATTAGAGTGCATGTGCGTTATTGGTTTCTTGCTTCGTCTTTACCTGTCAATCAAGCGAGAATACTCATGACTTATGTCTTAACGTTGTTTTAGAATTCTAGCTTCGGTTGATAATCCTAATCAATTTATTTGGAATCGCTTACAAAATGGCCAGCTCCGAGAATCCAATAGAAGGCCAGGTTTTTGTATGACCTTACGAATCCTTTTGTTGATGTATCGTCTTCTCCACGGTACGAGGGACTTCTGCTCAAGTTCAAGTAAGTTCCTAAACCATCCCATCTGCATTTATGATCTTAATTATTAGTTACTTCAACCACCCCAAAAAAAAAAAAAAAAAAAAAAAAAAAATTTACCTCAGGCTAACTTTGGAAACTAAAAAAGCTTTTTCTCTTTTTTTTTGCTAAACTATTAAACTGTTAGTATAATTTATATATGTTTGGGAAAAGAAAAAGTTAATTCTTTAACTTTTTATTAATTGGATATTTTTGTTCTTTATAGTTTTATAAAAAAAAATAGGATAATTTTAATCATTTCCCCAAAAAAAAAAAAAAAAATCAAAAAGTTAAATAATCAGAAGTTAGCTTTTAACTAGTATTACGAAACTAAGCCTAAGTTTAACTTCGAAAAAGAGGTCAACAAACCATACTCACTTGAGTTTGTTGATCCATGATTCTACTCCGATCGTTGGGCAAATGACATCAAGCTGTTAGCACGACCATCAAACATATTGAATCACATAAGAAATTAATCAATTTCGATAACTAGAGATTTGAAACCAATTAATTTGAGATTAAATTAACATACAATTTTTTTAATAGTTACAGCTAAAGTAATAGTGCACCGACCACTAATATGAAGAATTTCAAACAATTAGATGTCAAAATTGATTTGTATTTGTATTTTTCAGTTTCTGTTTATGTGTTTTATGTTCTAAAATAAGAAAAACAAAAAAACACATTTAATTTGACATTTTTTGTTTTTTGTGTTTTGAGCTTTTTTTTTTTTTGTTTTGGGATAAAATGGTCAAAATGACTTTTTCCCACTTTGTATTTCATGTGTAAATTTATTTTCTGTTTTCTAAAATAAAATTTAAAAACATAAGCAACCAAATACGTTTTGAACTGTTTTCATTGTTTTTAAAAACATAAAATGAAAAATACGTTCAAAATAAGTATACCAAATGACGCTTTTATATTTTGTGAAGATTTCAAAACAATAATAATTCATTGTGTTAGATTACATAAATTCACAATAAAAACTCTATCTAAACTAGCTAATGAAGTTGTATTTTTTTTTTAATTAATCAACACCAAATTTTTTGATTTTAAATTAAAAAACACACACAAAACCTAAAATATATAAATTGTGAGAAAATAAATTAAATCACCCAGAAAATTTTATTTAAATCTTGTCATAAATTTTTCTTGGGACATTATTACATTAATAGTCCCAACTCAGCTTATACTTGAAAAGAAGAGACACAAGGTATAAGTTCATAGTACCTGTCCATTGTAAATGCTCACATTTATGCCTTTGGCCAGGAACTCATCAACCTGAGAAAAAGCAATAAAGGTTAAGCTCGTGGAGACCAAACAAACAACTCATACCTCTCAATTGGACAGGTGAACAGTGAAAGTAATAGTGTTGATTTCTAATCCGTCTCATTCCCAACGAACTAGGAAACCAAAAGATAAACTTTAATGTTATTGGTTAATCATTGCTCTAATAGCCTTCATTCTAAGGGACTGGAATTTCTTACAAGGGAGGTCAAAAGTTTTAAATAACGTATTAGAAGATTAAAAAATAGATAGTGTGGGAAGAAGAGGCCAAAATATGTATATATATACGTAGGTATATATGTAGATAAGCGTGATGATGGACCCCTCAATTGGGCCAGTTTTGTTAACCAAGCATGTCTAGGTAGCTAAGCTTGCTTAGGTTGAGAGAAAGAAAGGCAATAAGCCCAATCGGTTTGAGAACATTGGGTACAACCCTGGCCCTCGGAGAATCTTCAAAACAGGCCCAATTTCAAATAATTAGAGACATCGGCGTAGCTCCCTTTTTTGATAAAAAAACATCAAATTAATAAAAACTTAAAAATCAATTAAAGATAACCTTTTTCCCTCTCAAACTCCACCTAGCTCTCGCTGCCAAGTGTGTGTACCTTTTACCTCTTTGATTCTCGGATCCATGAAGTCACTGGCCATAGCTGATTAAACAATTCCACTTTGTCCTCCCCATCTACAACACCACAATACCTTACCACGTATCGGAGACCATCTTTTTCGTCATCTATTCAAATGATACTAATAAAAAATGATGGTCTCATTTTTTTTCCCATCTTAGTGCAACGAACTTACGTTACGTTCTTTGAAATAATCTTTAGCTTCTTTTTAACCGGTCCATTCATGAAGTTGTAAAATTCATTACTAGAGTAACGTGGTAAAAGTGGATCTTCGTTACTATCCAACATGAAGTTGTAGATATCCTGGAATCCCAAAACGATTAATTCAACATTCAAAATCCCAATTGTGTAATATATATATATATATCAACATGCAATGGTGGATTTAGAGGATTATGAGTCAAGGGAGGAGCAGAAGGGAGGTCAAGCGAATTCAGGATTTATAATAAATACGATAAAATTATATTTTTAAAGTAAATAAAAAAAATTAAAAATACATTAAGAACAATACATAAAAAAGTATAATTTATAAAAAAAAAATTAACAAAACTAATAGAATTTTAGTGTAATTTTTCAATTTACTGGGGAACAATTACTTCCACTGGACCTAACTTGGGTCCAACCACGACTCATGCCTCATGCACCCTTCTTAGCTTCGAAAAATACTTGAAGGTCTTGTGTAATTTTAATAATAATTTTGAATGTCCTTTTAAATTTGTAAAGGCTTGCCACCGACCCAAATTTTTTCAAAACACCTAGTGACTGTTTGTTTGAAGTGCAAAGTTTTGGTAGGAAAATAATAATAAATAAGTAAATTTCGAATAATTGGTTATTTAGTATGTTTCTCAAAAAGTGTGAAAATTTTGACAAAAAGTGGTGAAAATTTGGAAAAAGTTGATAAAAATTGAAGAAAGTTTAAATAAAAAAATAGAAGAATTTTAGTATGGAGAAAGTTAAAAAAAATTAGAAATTTTTGTCAATTTTTTGTATTCTTACGTGTTCTAAACACGGATTTAAGTCATGCTACCTTTGTATATAATTTTTCAATTTCCCCACTAACATCAAATTCTGAATCCACCATTGCCAACATGTATGTGTCTGTGAACATGTAGAAAGAGATATCACAGAATTGCTGCTTTCTGAAATAGCAAGCTCAAGGTCCGACCAAGTTTTCCTTGCCTCCACAGATTTTCCTTCTACAAGTTGCTTTTGAATCTTTTGTGCTAGACTATACTTAAAAGGTATATTAGGTTGAAATGAAGTGTTTTGAAAAGGGTTAATTACACTTTTTTCTCTTGTGGTTTGTACAAAAAAATATTTGACCCTCCCTTGTAATTTAAAACTAAGACATAACCCTCCCGTAATTTTTGACTAAATTGTAAAATTGACAAAAAAATATTAAATTTAATTAAATTTATGTTGCACATATCTTATAAACTAATCATCAAAAAAGGGAAAAAAAATTAGTTAGAAAAACAAGAGCAAATTAAATATTTCTAAAAAAATAAAATATGCTATATTTTAACGTAAAAATGAGTAACAATGTATTTACATATTTATTTTTGTAAAAATTATTTTCATTCAAATAGTTTTAACTCATGAAGTATAAATCTAATTAAATTTGACAGGTTCAGTTAGTTTTACACTTTAATCCAAAACAATTAGAGACTTTTTATTAACTTTTAAACTTGGAGGAATCATATGTTTTGAGCGAAACTACAACATGATAAAGTGTAATTACTATTTCTAAGAACTTTTGACTTTTTCAAAAAACATCATTAACCAAACCTATTTGATAAGATCAAAACGTTGTTGTCAATTCACGACACGCTCCTGAGAAGAAGTTCCCATGAGAACTGCATTATAATTTCTTAGTTTCAATTACATGGAATTGGAATATTTTATTGTATTTTATTTTTAATTTTTTAGAAAGATAACAATACAGAGATTTAGCTATGAATTGAAGAAATTATATACCACAAACTCTTCGGGAGAAATCCAAGTGTTGCCCAATGCAACCCCTACGCCCAGCGACAGAAAATGCAGAATTAGAACTAGATATTGTGCTTTGGAAAAGTTCTTTGACAAGTGCTTTTGGTTATTCATTTCTCTTTGTTTACCAATGCTACCGAAAATTCTACTTCGATTTTCAATCAAAATAATGTAACTTTGTTGCGAAACTATCACTTTAAATAAAGGAATCAATTAAAAAATATATTTTTACTAAAAAAGTACCACACATATATCTTTTATCATTATGATATATCATAGGCACGGGAATCAATCTCAACTATTAGGTTGGATCTATGAATGTCACATCAATGAATTGTTTTATTATATAGATGATAAAAGATTATAGTAGAGATTCATTTTTTTTTTTTATTTCTTTGGCCTTGGAGGGTGCAAATATAGCATTTACTACCAAGTTGAACTTTTAATTCCCCTGCTAGAATAGCTTTGGCAGCGGATACTCCAAGAGTAACAGCAAATTTTCCTCCATATGACTCCGCAAAAATGAAAAGAGGACTCTCTTGCAAGGTCTCATTTCCATCGTAAAGGGCCTTCAGAAATGTAGTCAAATCAGTGGCCGCCTCTTCATCAGTACTTACTGCTAAATTCTCATTTTCAACATAACTAAAGCCAGTTCCAACCGGACTATCCTACAAGTATATAAAATTTAAAAGGTAAAAATTCATAGAACTAGGATTAATTACACTCATATCATATCTCATCACCAATCTCAATCAATTCCGAATATGTGATTTAAATTGTTCGAACTCTTGTACATTTTAGGTGGTCCTAATTTCTCTTATCACATCAATTTATTAATAAAAAACATCAAGTACCTATTATGTGAGATGAGCACATGACTTTGTTTGTTATTTTTTTTTTTTCAAATATCTGATAACTGATAGAAATGACAAAATAAAATTAAATTAACAACAATTCAAAGTATAGTTTTTGAAGTGAGATGACTAATAAAATACAATAATAAGGTAATTTATACAGAGTTTAACAATTTACTATGAAAATTTTACTATATACGACGAAAGAATTGTGGATATAAACTTCACCAAGAACAAGAGATCAGCTTTCAAGAGCCAAGTTGAGTTCCGGTGCTTCAAATTTGCATCCAAGGGTCCTATTTCTAATAAATTTCCTAGCCCAATTCCGGAAGACCCCTAAATCCAAAAGTCAATCAAGTGAACCACATAAATATATTGACAGTGTATCATGTATCTATACATATATCTTTATGTATTCATGTTTTGGAGGAAATACTCACAGGACCTCCTTCGAGCCACAAAATTGTTGGCCATGGATTGGAAAGATCCTCAACTTTGTAAGGACTCCTATAGGGCCACCGAAACAAGTGTGCCTCTGCATTAAACAATTCATAGAAAGGAATAATTAAGCTGGTTATAAACTAATTATATATATATATATAGTAAGAATAATGAATATATGAAAGAAAAATTGGATATATACTAGGCCGAACTTCAACGTATCCCCACTGTTCTAACCCATCTGCGGTCCCGGAAATTATATTGGAATTTGCAGGAGTCAGTGAACTAAAAACGAGTAGAGATAGAAATACAATAAAGGAAAGACTTCCCATGGAAGACATTTTGGTGTCCAAACGAAAAATGGATGGATGAAAATTTCACAAGAGGACTGGTTTATGGCATAGGAAGTGTCACCTCTTTTGTCTGTGTGGTCCAAAGAGAGAGCCTAGAAATTGGCTTAGATGACTAATCCATGGATGATGAGCCACGTTGTTGAGATTGCGCCTGAGCTGTAATAAATATGTGCCCCACATCATTTATATTTTTGACCGACAAGATAATTAGGTATTTTAAATATGAACATGATGATAAGGTTAAATCTACTATGTAATTATAGCTCCGTCTGGATGAGCAAAAAAATAAAAACAAGAAAACATCAACTTTTGCGCTATGTTTGGATCATAAATTTGAATGGAAGGAAACGAAAAATGAAGGGAAAATAAAATTTATAATTTGTATAATTTTTGTTTCCATAATCAAGTAAAAGTTAAATTTTATTAATAGTATCTATTTATTTTAGTTTTATTTTTCTAACTCAATAAAAGATAAAATAAATTTGATTTTTTTCACTTTATTTTGTATTCTTATCATTTTTCTTCACCTTTTCTTTTCTTCTATAAATCCATGTTTCAAACATAGACTTGGTGTTTTTAAGTGTCTAATGAAACACTGAAAATTGTATTTTTTATTGAGTTAGCAAGTTGCCAAAACACAAAAATTTTATTGAGTTGATGAATGGTATAATGGTTATTCACTTTAACCTAAACTCAAAAGTTACCAAAATTTTTATCAAACATTTAAAAGTTCTCAAAAATTAATAAAAATTTGTATTTATTTTAACAAACCCTTAAAAGTTATCAAAAATTACTAATTTTTTTTTTTTTGTTGAAGACAAAAAATAAGTTTGACCTACAAACTTTTATCAAAAAATTACTGAAATATAACTTTCAAATGGCACCAAAAATAAAAGAATGAGAGGGACAAGGTAATGGCACCAAAAATAAAAGAATGAGAGGGACAAGGTAAAACCTTCAATCGCAATGCTTGGACTGCCTTTTTTTTTTTTTTTAAGACTGTTGGGTGGTCTTGAGCCTATCTTATCCCAAAACATATCTCGCAGGTTGATCTCTCTCTTCATACATCTGGTCTTAGGTCTGAGAAAGCGACGATTTGTTTCTCTTGAAAGGCTCAGATTGATGGTGTACTTGAGCTTTGATAGCAATTATTAGGTGGTCTTAGACATCTCATCCCAAAAACTAGTTCGTAGGGTGAGATTATCTCTGACACTTATATACTGACCATCGACCCCTTTCACAATCGATGTGGCAACCCCAACACAAACCATAAAGTTTCATCTTCTTGTGCAAACTTTTCTTCATAAACGTTTTTTATTATCATTTTTTTATTCAAAGCAATGTATATATATAACCACATAAGTGGTATTTGGATGATAAAAAAATATAACAATGTAAAAATGTTATATGATGAAATTTAATTAAAAAATATTTAAAAAAAGGTAAAAATTAGAATAATAGCACCATCGACCAAAGTGTGCCCATCTAGAATTTTGCAAACACTCATTTTTGGAACGGTTAACATAGCAATAGTGATTGAGTTTGAGAAGGAAAAAAGTTAGTTTTTTTGTGATTGGTTATTAGGTACTTACTAAAAAATATAAATTCCTTTTTTTTGGTAATTGGGAAGAAAAAAGAGTTAACTTTTAATAGCTAATTTTTTAACTTTTTATTAATTTGATATTTTTACCTTTTAATGTTTAAGAAAAATAAAATATAAGAGAATAAACATTGAAAAAAAATTAAAATATAAGAGAATAAATTTAATAATTAAAACAGGAGCCAAAAATTTAATTGAACAACCAGCTATACCAAACCCCCAACCTCACCCCCCACCCCCCGGGACACGCGACTGCCCATTGAGAATTTTGCAAACACTCATTCTTGGAACGGTTTACATGGCAGTAGCTTGTGTATTGTAATATTCTTGTGGCCCGCATGTGACCCGGGATAAATCCCAGGTTCCCCAATCACTCCTTTCGTCGAGATTATTTGAAGTTCTCAAAAAGTTAAATCAAAAGAGTTTTAACTAAAAAAAAAAAAAAGGAGGTATTCCAAGTTGACTGGATTATACATTCTAAGAGGACCGGTGGAGTCTATTTTAATTAAAAAAAACGAAAAAGATAGACTTCTCGAGTCATTGACCCCATCTGCCCGCTCTCTTTACTTTACTTTCTTAGCAGCTTCGTCCATTGCCCTTTCTTAGCAGCTTCGTCCATTACCCACCCACTTTCTCCCCCATCTATCTCCCTCTCTCTCTCTCTCTCTCCAAGTTGCCTTGATGTTACATTCCAACCGGACCGGTAGAGTTTATTTTATTTAAAAAAAAAAAGGGAAAGACTTTTGATTCTTGAGTCATTGAACCCCTTTTTGCCCCCTCCTCACTTTTCTTTCTTAGCAGCTTCGTCCATTACCCAGCCACTTTTCTTCTCCCCCATCCCCCCCCCCCCCCCAACAAAAAGATGTTCATAGGTCAAGTATGGAGTGGTTATGGCTATCCCCGTTCCTCTCTCCTGTCCTCATCTTGATTTAGCAATATTTTTCTCTGTCCCCGTCTCCAACCTCGTTTTGGAGATAAAAATTTTCCTCGTATCTGTCCTATTAGGTAACGAATACCCATCCTCATCCCCTTTTACCTGCTAAATATAATAAAATTATAAAAAAATATATATAATAGATATTAAAAATTATTATAAATATTAAATAAAAATATTATATATATATATTGAACAAATATTAAAAAAAGATATATTAATAAATAAATATTTGAACGGACAGAGGACGGGATAGAAATCTCAATAGCCGTCCCCTTCCTTGTACCCGTTCGAAGAACATGCTAAATCCCCATACCTGTCCCTGTATCTGTTGTTATTATTCTTATACCCTCCCTAGATGGAGCGGGTAAAGAAGGTATCTGCCGGGTACAGGTAGTTTTGACATCTCTACCCCCTCTTACTTACTCTAAGTGTTAAGTTATTGATTGTCTTAAAAGATTAATTTACTAAGAAATGGACTCAACAATATATATTAAGATATTTTAACACTCCTCCTCACATGCAACCCCATTTTGTACATAGAGTAGAGACAAGTAAACTAAATCAAATAAGGTACACTAATACAGGCAAACAAAATGACAATAACAAATGTGGAATAATAAGACTCGCATAAATAGAAAAGATATTGGACCTTAATTTATAGTTGGGTGGCTAACCCACTTACAAATCTTAGCCTTTTATGTTGCTATGGATCATTCAATATATATTGGATCCGTGTAATGTGTGTGAACTTTGTAGATACTCCACATCCGATTAGACTTATACTCACGCGAGAAGACCTCAGGTGTATCAGGCTTCTAACAACTCCCAAATGATCTTTGAGCGGACTCAAGTCGATTTGATAGGCTTGCACGGAGATTCTTGATGGATCGAGAAAAATCTAAAGAGGCTCTCGATGACCGTATCTCAATGTAGGCAGGCTTGTTGGATGGACAATGAAGCAAAGAGATCTTCAAACAGACTCAAAACTGATTTGATGGGCTTGCACAGAGACTCTTGATGGAACGAGTAAAATTCGAAAAGACAAGTGGGCCCGCAACATAGAGGCTTTCTATGGAGTAAAAAGGAGATGACTCTCGATCGATGGAGTGTGTGGTGAAAAAAGAAACATATGGTTAAATCGGTATTAGAAAGTAAAAAGATCATGGATTAAGAAGCTTAACGGATCAGTACTATGCGCACGCAAGAAAATCTCAGTTTTCTTGACTGGTATAACTGAAGCTTGAGGAACTTAAACGAACTGTAGGGATGATTTTTGTATTTTACCCAATGTAATTAACTTTTACTCTCAGTTTGAGGTTGTGTGAAACGACTAGTTAACAGAAAGATCAAATTTTTTTTAATCGAAAATGTATGAATTTGACTATTACAATTGAAACATTGGGAATTAAAGTGATTGTAATAACTTGTCTTCTTAAAAGAAAAAAAAAAGTGTTGATGTGGGAAACGGAAAAGAGAGGTGCAGAGCCTCCTATGCTTTTGTGTGTGCATATATATTATTTTATGTTATAAAAAATATAATTTGACCAATGTAATCATGTTAGTTGTCATGCCCTTCGAGCATGTGCACAAACAACCATAAATCATTAAAACCATCGATTCAAATTAATCTAAGTCAAACATGTTTAACAATAATGAACTCAAAACCTTCAAACTTAGATATAAAATGAAAATCCATCCTAGTCTCCCAAACCGAGACTTGTACAATAGTCAATCCAACTGATAACTAATAAAATCAAGTAATTATATATCTCTTTCTAAAATATAATTAATACATTACTCTGGCATTCAGCTCCTCCTAACCAGTCCCACCACGACCACCATCTAGTTTAATACTTGCACCTGCGTCTATATTTGTAGGGACTGAGCACAAAATAAAAATTCACTGTTGCTTGAAGAAAAATAAAAAAATTAAATAAATCATGTATAGTTGTCTTGACATGAATCTCTAATGTGTCATGTCAGCATACATCACATATCAAAAATATTTAAATTTAAATATTTTGAACCCGAAATAAAATAAAATAAATTATTTTAACTAAACCATATTCTTAATTATTTGTGTCACGCCCCGAATTTTCGTAACTCGAGCACGTAAACAAATGAACACATATTACACTGTTTAACAACTTCTCTTGTCCCACATCAGAGTCATACACACACTATGGAACCATGAAAAGGAAAATAAATAAAATTCATTCTTTAAATTTAAATCAATGCTTAGTCAAAAACCAACTAGGCAACAAAACTTTAAAAGCTAAACCCAAACAATCTCCCAAATCTACATAAAATAATTAATAGTCATCTCACAAACAAAGGTTCATTACAATTCACTAAAAACGATTTTCTAAATAAAATTCTAATGTTATTAAATAAAAACAAATAAATAAATTCTAATTTCCTTGATGAGTAGGTTCTGCTCGTGTTCCAAATTCACTACCTGCAGCACAAGCTGTAAGGGGATGCGCACTAATACCACGTGTGCTCGGAACCCTAATAATAATATAAATGCAATAATGTCCTAGCATGCTATTAAGTGAAACATGCACAAGTAGTAATCTAAAATAAGAAATTAATTATTTATTTCACATTTCTTACAATTCACGCGTGTATTAACATCACATAACACATCAAAGAAAATAATTTGATTTTAGGGTACTGCTACTGGGTTGTCCCGTAGAAACAGAACGCAACCAATATACACCATTCTTCGGTATCTGCTTGGTTGTCCCGTGGAAACAGGACCCAACCAATATATACCATTCTTCGGTGTCTGCTTCCTAAGCTGAAACCTTAGGAATATAATATGCCACCCTTAGGCATCTGCATCGTTCGTAGGTTACTAGCCTACTGGACTCGATTACTATCGCCGCATGAGTTTCGAGACTTTCAACCCTGGGTATGTATAACTAATATTTTCAGTACCCCTAAACCTAAAGAAAACACATCAAATTTTACCTTGAATATACATGATATAAAATCTTTTTGCTTTTATTTAAATTTTAAAACCTTATTAACCATGACATAGACTTCAATCCCTTAAGCAACCAACCCTACTGTCAATATCCACAATACATATATATGCAGTAAATGTTTCAGCTTTTAACCCATTAATCACACATTCATTTCCATCATGTTAGAGAATAAAAAAAAAATTATCAAATTATTAGTTTTAACCAATCACATGTAAACCACTAATTCATATAAGAATATATATATATATATATATATAATTCAATCAATAATATATGTTTCAATCAATCAAGTCAAGAAATAAAAAAAAAAAGAAAAAGAAAAAAACGAAAAGAATGTATATGCTGAGCAACGTCCAACGTCTAATTGACGTTTAAAGCAAAAGTTATATATATGTATATATAAATTGATGTTACGCGAGTTATGGTTTTTCTATGAGTTAAATTAATTAATCTAGTTGACAGTACACATATAAGCAATAATAGGAGGCTCCGCCCTTACCTGCAGTCGGTATGCCAAAAATTTTTATTGCCACTGTACTCTTTTTCTCCTCTCTCTCTCTCTCTTCCCCTCCCCCTCCCTCCCTAGGGTTTTTAATATCCCTTTTTTGTACAGGTATATAATATTATATATATATATATATATATATAGGTGGGTAACCCTAATAATTTAATTAATTATCTATACTTCATGGGTTTAGGAAAATAATATATCCTCCCCAAATTTTAAAACCTTTTCAAGTGTAACCAAAATTTTACCCTTTTAAATGCAACTAAAAATTAATAGCAAAAATTTTAAATTATTAAATTTAAATAACAAACCAAATTTATTTAGTAATTAAATAGAAAATAAATCCCGGTCATCACAATTTGGTTAGGTACAACTATCTGGTCAACTTATGCCTCTGTCATAAGATATCAAAAAAAATATCAACTCATTAATGTTTCGTTGGTTACTAGCCTACTGGACATGATCCCCAACCCCACGCAGGTTCTTGGTCTTTTTATCAACGGAGTTTTTAGTACAAACTGTTTATCTTGGTACCTCTCTTAACTCAAAACCAAAATCATAAAATGAATAAATAAATAATTATTTATTTATTCAAATCCAAATCATTCTTTAAAAATATTTTTTTTCTTTATTCAAGGTTCCATAATAAAACACAAAATTTAAAAATTTAAATTTTATACTAACTTAATTTCAGTTCCTCAAAATAAAAATCAGTTCATACCTACTTTTTCATTCTGTTAAAAAACTGCAACCATACACTTAAACATACAACAGTAAATCAAATAATCACAGATATTCACTATATTAAACCGCTCATAATAAATTTATATTTTCCTCAAATTAAATCTGAATTTGATGCAGCCAAAAAAGGAATGAGTCTAACTTGTTGACGTCTACATTCTCCACAGAATTGTTGCCGCTTCTGCTCGTTCTATTTTTTTCTCTTTTTATTTATTTATTTATTTTTACTAGTACTCTCGAATTACGTGTAAAGTGTGTATATATATACTTTAAATATGTTCGTGGCCTCAAGAATTCGAATTGAAATAGAAAACGGAAACTGCACCTTTTCAATTTAATTCGTCAACATTTATCCCAACTGATTTATATATCAAATTATATATCTAAATATACTAACCTCAAAAGGAATAGGATTCAAAAACAAATAAAATCCTATACGTTTAAATCTGCACTCAAAAGTTTGACTGCTATTAATTATTCTATTGTATCTATTATCATTATTATTATAATTTTTTACATGTACCAGATATATAATATATATATATATATAAACATGCATGCTATCAGCTTATTATTTAAAGAGTTCAAATAGGACTAAAATGCTTAATTCACGTTATCCAATGTTCACTCCAAACTAACTGCTGTGTGTATACAGGTATATCCCTATATACTTTATTATCATATTAAATTAAAATTTATCAGATTGCAGAACTGATATATATAATATTATTATTTAATAAATATATATAAATATATATATACACAACAGTGTAGCAGCTTGAACTTGATAAAAAAATTTATATTTCATTAAATTAATAATTTATCAAAATTAAATCATAATTTTATAGTTTAAAAAATATTTAAATACTAAAAAACATTCTCACACAATCTGTGCATCCGCAATAAATCGAATTTAATTTATGTCTCAAAAATGTAAATCAATGGAAATTTTATTTTTTACCGAATAAAATATCAATTTGAAAAAAATCACCAAAATATTAAAATTCTGGGTTATCATCTCCTACATTCTTACAAAAATTTTGTCCTCGAGGTTTCTAACACGGTTTCATAGGTAAAACCCAACCACATATCTCAACGAATATTATATAGTTTAGGGCACTTTATAAATAAATTACCTTAATATGTTTAAACCTTCATAAATCTTGAATATTATTCACAAAAAACATTTTTTTTTCTAAAGTGAAAAAATATATTAATATAAAAGTAATTGCAAAATTTAAGAAGCATATCCTTGAGTAAACAATAAGCTCACAACCAGAGTCAGTCCCAAGGTGAGCCAAGCAAGCCTCCAGTCTTGGGCAACACCCTGGCCAAGGGCAATAAAAAAATAATTTTTGGACCAAAAAAAAATTGAAAATGAGTTTTTAGATAGTTTAAAGTACGATGGATTGATTGAAGAATCTGTTTCCAAAAATGTAAGGAAAAGTGTGTTTCGTTGAACCGGTCATCCTAATTATAAAATATCATAAGCGGATTAGTTTTTAATGTAATAAATGCTAAAAAATTTATACTAGAAGTTTAGTTTTGTTTTTTGTTTTGACTTGTATACTAATATGAAAGGGTAAAATTTTTAAAACCGGACTTGAGCAACTAAATTGTCGGGCCGGCCCTACTCACAACTATAGGTCACAATCGGCACAAGTCTAAATCATAAAGGACAATAAAGATAAATAAATCTCAACAAAATTATAATCCAAGATAGACTATAATTGCAACAATGTAACAAATGCCAATAAACATCCATCACTAAGTACAAACCAGCCCTCAACACTAACTCATAACCAAACCACAAGCCGCATACATCCCTACCAAACAACAGCGTAATTGGAAACAAAATACTACACTGCAAGCTTAACAAATGTAACTAATAGCTTAATTATCAGAAAACAACAACCCTACCTAGGGATGTCAACGGGGCAGGTATGGGGAGGGTACGGCGATCCCTGTCCCCGTCCCCGTTTAGCAATACGCTCACCCGTACCTGTACCCGTCCCTGTTTCGGGGATAAAATTTTTTTACATACCCGTCCCTGCTAGTCAATGGATTCCCCGTCCTGGTCCCCGTTTACCTGCCAAACATAATAATTTTTTATTTAATTATAAAAAGAATAAATTAATAAGAAAAAATACAAAAAATATATAGTCCAAACCTAAATAAAAGATGATAACTTTTACACTTTTACTTTTGATATATATATTATATTAAATAATTATTAAAATCAAAATATATAAATATATTTAAACGGGTACGGGGGAACGGGGTGGAGACTAGTACACCCGTCCCCGTTCCCGTACCCGTTCGGATAAATTATAAAATCCCCATACCCGTCCCCGTCCCCGTCATCATTATCCCCATACCCTCCCCGAACGGGGTGAGTGAAACGGGTGGATAATTTTGAGATCCCTAACCCTACCCTACCACACAATGCAAATCAACAAAGAAAATTAACCAACAAACTTAAACTACCGCACATAGTAACTCGTTTAAATACCCAGTTAAACCAGCAATCTCCACACAAAACCACTGCATATAAGATAAATATTTGTTTTTCAAACTTTGCAAAAATTTTCTTATTGATTTAATTAATTAATATATTAGAATTGAATACCTGAGATGTTATAATCTCTCCTCTTAATAAAATTTCATCTAACACAATTAAATCAAATACCTACCATAGGAATTAACATCAATATTTATATGTTATCAAGTTTCGAAATTTACCATTTAATTTTCTATAGTAGAATTTTACAGTAAACATACCAATATTTCAAATGTAAACCCAAATGGCTATTTCGATTTAAACACATATCCTTTAAAATTTAAATAAATTTCTAAAACTTCGTAAAATATGAAATAATTTCATGTAAGTTTAAAATAATGTGATTGAATCTCATTATAAACTTTTTACTTCAAACATATATGTAATCATAATCCCATATTAATTAACAATCAAACTTATATTATATGATTATAATCTTAAGGTTTAATATCCTCTGAGCTCGTAAAAATCACAACAAACTTAATATCTAAGGGTTAATGTTTCTTGGATCCGTTGAAAATATGATTTAATAAAAAAGTTTCTAGCCTATGATCATGTGGAGCCCCAAATAAAATTCACAATATCAAAATCCTATCTCTAGCCATTGTATTCAGAAAAGCATAAAATCAATAATTCAACACATTATGAGATTAAAATTGTAATTTATCAATGTAATAAGATAACATTAGTTACAATCAATATCCTCATGAAAACGCCAATTGAGTCCATATTACTAATTCTTTTTTCTCATAAAACCCTTTCATAGTTTAAGAGATAAAAAATCATATTGGCACTATATCCAAAATAATTCTGTAAAATAATGCATAACCAAATGTCTCAATAATTTGAAGAAAAAATATGTATGCCGTGTAATAATCAATTAATAAGTTTTTACAACATATCAACATTTGATTTTAAGCATATAAGTATATAAAAATTCGTCACAGTATTAACGACTAAACTCTTGGCTAGAAATTCAAAAAAAAAAATAAAAAATTTTTTTTTTAACCAAAATAATAATTCAAATAATTAACTTCATTTCTCTGGGATCAAATGAGCAAAGGAAATCTAATTATTTGTGTCATATAGTTTAAAATATACTCGAGATGAAATGGATAAAATTTTAACAAATCTCACATGCCTTAATTAAAATAACAAGCATTTAACCAAACATGTAGAAATTCAAAATTGACGAATTTTTTTTATACTCCAATAAATAAAAGCTAGTAATATCCAATTTAGTGTATCATAACTAAAAATAAATAATTCTAGCAGTTAAACCCAGTCTAACCAAAATATCACAGACATTCAATTAAATAATAATCCAACTGAACAAGCTAAAACTTATAGTTCTCACAAGATCGTGCCCATTTATATTGGTTAACTACCAAATACTAAATTCCTCAAATCATAGTGGTCAAGAGAGTGGATTTGATAAATTTAATCTTTCAAAGTGGAATAAATAAATTAGGCATAAAATGCAATATTCCTATAAATATTTGTTATTATTAAATCTTACATTAAGGTTTTCGCGACGATTGTCGTTCATTAAATTCCCTTCTGATCCAAACAATTAATTTATCCATATTTTTTATCCAACATCAAATCTAATTCGACTTACGAAATAAACTAGTCATATTGCACAAGTATAAGAGGATATTAGTATATCAAAATAATAAACTCTTACAACTTTAGAGTAATTCCAATACATGTAAGCAAAAACTTTTCAAAATTCGATTTGAGTCATCATATAAATATCACTTCTCATGATTACCAATATATACATGTTAAAATAATACAATTCAATTTCCACCCACAATTATCTTATATTCGAATCTCAATTTAAAAAATAACATTGTCACACCAATTTCACGTCAAACTAGGTCCATCTTTTATTCAAAAATCTTTCAGATATCTAAAATAAATTAATTTTAAAGTACTAATTTCTTCCTTTTTAATTTAATAAAAATTCAAATTAGAAGTCAAAACAATGTCAAAATAAAATTCATCAAACACCACCCACATTCTAACTCAAATCACTAATTTCACAATCACCTGACAAACTAATCATTTTTCACTATGAACTTTTGATTTTTAAATTCAACAATTTAAATGTATTCACATTTATTCTGAATTAAAATAATATGAATATATCTATATTATTAGGTTAAAATCTAGTGGTTCATAATCAATACAGACTGAACAGTACCTTTAATCACAACATTTTGACTGTCTTTTTGTATTTCCAGACCATAAGTTTGTCTTCTTGTGCACTCTTTTTCTTTTATAAATTTTGGGAAATGATAAATGAATTTTTTTATTAGCTTTCTTCACGATATATTACTCTTTTTCATTAAAACTATATTTAGTACATGGGAATGGAATAAAATAGAACAGAATAAGAGGTAGGAATAGAATATGGTTGGGAATGTAATGAAATAGTCATTCCATTGCTTTGTTTAATTACCAATATGAAAATAACAGGAATGGAATGGACATTCAAATTTTCATAATTTGATTATATATTTTAAATATAATGAAATTAAATGAAATGTAATAAAAATTACTAACATTAATTTTTTTTGAAAATATAATAATAAATTTTGTTTTTGGAGCACCAATTTGAGTTAAAAAAAAAAAAAAAGGCATAGGGGTAAAACGGTTGTTCTATAATTCGAGTTCAAATTGAGCTAAAATTTTATCAACACTATTAAGAAACATTTCAATAAATATTTTTTAGTCTTTTAGAATGCCTAAAATACAAATTTGACTCAAAAATGAGTCCAAGAGCAAAATAATCATTTTATATTCATAATTCGAATTAGACGAAACATTTTTTTTATCTTTTTGGGCAGCTTAGAATTTGATCTAGGGGTAAAATTGTCATTTTACGATTAAGTTCGAATTGAGACAAAATTTTATTATTTATCAAGAAACCTTTTGGGAAGCCCAAAATGCAAGTTTGGGCCAAAAAATGAACCCAGGGTAAAATGATTATTTTACAACTCGAGTTTGAATCGGATTAAAATTTACTTAGTTATTAAGTAATGTGAAATAGTACTTTTATTAGCCTTTCAGAAGCCCAAAATATGAATTTGAAAAAAAAAATGGACTTGGGGGGTAAAACAGTGATTTTATAACCCAATTTTAGATCGAGTTCGAAAATAAGATTAGATAGTAAAATGGTCATTTTACAACTCAATAGAGTAATTGAGAAAAATATTTTATTTCAAAGTAATTGCTTTTTTTATGTTTTTTTTTTGTCAATTTTGGATCAAATTTTGATTGTAATAGAATGACTATTCTATCACTGAAATTGTGGAGTGTCTTTTCACACTTAATGTGGATGTTCCTATATAATAGCATTCTAACTTAATTTTTTGATACCGAAAATGAGAATAGGCTAATGTGATAATGAATTCCATTCCATTTTATTTCATTCACACATACCAAACATAACCTAAATATATTATGGAGTGAGAGAATTTAATGAAGGAGTGTAAATATCCTTGCTTAAAATTTTTTGATCATCATTTTCTTATTCAAAGCAGTGTATATATAATCACATAGGTGATGTTTGGATGGCGAAAAAAAATATATATTATAAAAGTAATATGTGACAAAACTTAATTGGAGGAAATTAAAAAAAAAATTGATAAAAATTAAAGTATTTTTTTGGTATTTTGTAATAAACTAAACATCCTCTGGAAGTATGAATTAGAATAATAACACAGTCAACTAAGGTATGCCTGATGGGGAATATTCCTTTTGTCCAATCAATTAGACGGGATACGGTACAATCGAACCCGAGACATGTGGATCGTTTGAGGTCAAGCTCGGAACTTGGTTTAACCCGAACCAAAGTCCCGAGCCGAACAAAAACCCTTAACGCCTTGCATGCTATCTACGAGGTATACTAACCGACTCGGGGGGGGCTACAGCAGCGGGTTTACTATAACCCGATATGGTAAGCCAAAATAACGTCTTTTTTATTTTTTTCTCTCAAAATGACGTTGTTCCACATAAGTCTCCATATTCGAATATGAATTCATGCATTCAAATTCATATTCAAACACCTGAATTTATATTTGAATATGAAGAGTTAAGCAGAACAGCATCGTTTTGAGAAGAAAATTTCGAAATAATATCGTTTTGGGATTACTGTAACTGCTGCAGTAACCCCCTACTGCAGCCTCCCATCTTTTGAGATATACACCTAAAATCCCACGGCATGTATTGAAATAATCACAGATCATCAAACTCTGCCTAAACAAGCAATATCTATCGAAACCTGCCATATTCCAAAATGGAAAAAGATCAATCTCGCATTCAACAAGATCCTCTAGAGATTCCCTGGGATGGCGAAGTTTCTATCGACAATTAATCGATATTCTCTAGCTAACTTAAGCATTGGAGACGTTTGACAGGCACCAGACCGATGTGTTAAGTTGTAGGTCATGTCGTTTGATCTATAGGAGGACCATCGAAGTACTAACCTCGCCAGTTAAATATGTCCATGGGAATTAAAGGGGTTATAAGCCCGTCATTCCTAATCCTTCTGTCCTTAACTAGAGGCACCGATGATACCAAAAATACTCTTATATTGGAAATGAGTTAAGGATCATAATATCTTATAAGCACCTAATTTCTCTCTTCTTAGCACCACACATTTTAAATTCGTGAGAGAGAAATTTATGGGCTACTAGAGCCCAAATGGACAATATCTACGGGACAAGCTTACGTGCCTACAATGTGTGGACGAAAATGAATTATCATCAGTGCTCATTAAGAATTTTGCAAACACTCATTCTTGGAATAGTTAACATAACAGTAGCTTGTGTATTGTAATATTCTTGTGGCCCACTTGTGACCCCGATAAATCTTGGGTTCCCCAACCATTGCTACCCTTAATTTTCTACCATGTACTTAGGGGCCGTTTAGAATGGAAAAAAAAAAAAAACCAAAAGTGAAAATTTTGAAATGTAAAAAGTTATTTTGAAATGATCCTTGGATGTTTATGTTTGATTTAATATAAAGTTGTTAAAATTATATAGAATGGCACGTGATAAAATTTTAATGAGAAATCTTAAAAACTTTTAGAGTTTTATGAAACTTTTTGATATAGATATCAGTCCAACATTTTAAAAAGTCTGACAAAATCTATTCAAACACATTATAATGGTTTATTCCAATCGATTTTGAAAAATATTTTAAAATAATTAGAATTTTTTGGAGTTTGAAAAAATTATAACTTTTAAATTGTTTTGGAGTTTTTTGAATTTTGTCGGAGCTCCAAACGGCTCCTTAAAATTCTCAAAAAGTTAAATCTAAAAATAAAAAGAAAAACTAAACTAAACCAAACCAGGCCTTTCCCACTAGGTGGGATCGGTTTTATAGATTTGATGATGCCAATCAAATCTATTTAGGGTCATATCCTTCATTTAGATTCATGTAGGTAAGGTTATATTTAATTGTTTCTTTCCAACTTCTCTTGAGTCTCCCTCTCCATCTCCTACTCCTGGCAATCTCTATACTTTCACAACTTTTAATAGATGCCTGAGTTGGATGTCTTCTAACTTGGCCAAACCATCTTAATCGATTTTCTCTCATATCATCTTCAATCGGTGCTATTTCTACTTTGCCCCTAATCTTTTCGTTTCTAATCTTATCTTTCCTTGTGGTCCGGTACATCCATCGTAGCATTCTCATCTCCGTAACTACTATCTTCTGAACATAATTATGTTTTACAGTATTCTCATCTCTGTAACTACCATCTTCTGAACATGATTATGTTTTACTGCCTAACGTTCTGATCTATATAACAACGTTAGTCTTATCGTCACCTTATAATACCTTCATTTTACCTTGATGAGAACTTTTCGATCACACAAAACTCTCGAAACATTCCTCCATTTGATGCATCCGACCTGAATCCTTTGACTTACATTAGTGTTAATCCCTCCATCATGTTGCATCATAAATCCAAAGTACATAAAGTTATCTTTCTCTACAATATTTTGTGTATGCTCAAATTTACTTTTATGCTACTAGTTGTTTTATTTTGACTAAACTTGTATTCCATACATTTCGTTTTGTATCGATTTAGCTTAAATCCTTTTGTCTCTAATGTTTCTCGCCATAATTTTAGCTTAGCATTCACTATTTTAGTTCAATTTACTAATATAATATCATCTGCAAATAGCATACAATATGACACCTCATTCTGAATATGTCTTGTAATCTCCCAGACGAGCAGATGTCTATTTTAATTAATAATAAAGAAAAAAGTGGATAGACTTTTGATTCTTGAGTCATTGAACCCCCGTTTTGGCCCCTCTTTCACTTTACTTTCTGAGCAGTTTCGTCCATTACCCATACGCTTTTACCTCTCCCCCATCTCTCTCTATGTATCTCTCTCCAATTTGCCTTGATGATACATTTTAACAGGACCAGCAGAGTCTATTTTAATTTAAAAAAAATATAAAGGATAGACTTTTGATTCCTTGAGTCATTGACCCCGAGTTTTGCCCCCTCTCTTCACTTTTCTTTCTTAGCAGCTTCGTCCATTACCGACCCACTTTTACCTCTCCCCCATCTCTCTCTATATATATCTCTCCCTCTCCGTCCATTATCGACCCACTTTTACCTCTCCCCCATCTCTCTCTCTATATACATCTCTCCCTCTCCTCTTAGCCTCTTCATATCATACCCAGTTTGGAAGTGCTCAGTCCAAATTCATGCTATCCTTCATGGGCAAATTTTAAACAGAAGAGGTAATTTACTTTAAACTACATAACATCCGCATATGTTTATATTATCACCATTCTTGCTTTATTTTATTTATTTATTTTATCAGTTTTGCATGCATCTGTTGTACTTTCTCACCTCGTTTCCTTTATATTTCCCCCTTTTACCTTCTCTTCTGATACTGTAGATTGGGTTTGGCAATTATGTTTAAATTAATCTTTAAATCATGTTTTAAGCCCAATATGCTATTTTTTTTTCTCATTTTCTCCCTCTTCTTTATATTCTTCAGTCTTCTGTTTCAGGGGTGTGTGTGTGTGTTTTTCTCATTTTTTAAGCAGCGGCTTTAAATTAGCTTGATGGCCATTCGTTTGCAAGGGGCAAGATCAACTACTCCACTAGAATCATTGTTTGGATAGATTAATGATATGATTGCATTAGACTATCAATGTTTGGGTCAAATGAAGTTTGGTTTTTTGGCGTATCCAATCTGACCAGGGATGCCTGAAGTTAGTTTTGAGTTTTAGATTCTTAAAATTAAATCTTGTCGGTTAATTAATGATCTGACTTGATCGTTCAATTTAAAAACTGTCAATTCTGTAACTAGCATGACAACAATTGCGCATTTAGCTGCAAACTGCTTATTTGTACCATGTAGAAACCGATCACAACGTCCTTTTAAATCAATGGCACGTAGCAAGGCAGCATTGGGGAAGCAAAAAAATCTTGCTTTTTTTTGGCTGGTTATTAGATACCTATTAAAAATTTAATTTATTTATTTTTTGTTTGAAAATGAAAAAATTATTAACTTTTTAGTAGATAATTTTTTATCTTTTTATTAATTTGACATTTCTACCTTTCACAATTTAAAATATAAAAGGATAATTTTGATCATTTTAGAAAAAAAAAAAAACTTAGTAGCTAAGACCTGTTTGGTAACAGTGTCTTTTTTTCTGATTTTATTTATTTGTTTATGTTTATGTTTTTTGTTTGAAACTGCATAATTTTACTTTCAATTATTATTTTTTTATTTTCATAAAATATCAATAAATATAAAATGCATTAAGTTAATATTTTAATTATATTTATTAAAGGTAATTGAATAAAAAATAATTCTTATATAATTTAATTTAGTAAATATAAAATATATCAACTATAATTTAATTCTATTATTTATTAAAAACAATTAAATAAAATATATTTCCTAATAATTTAAATAATTTAACTAAGATATTTATTAAAAATAATTTAAAAAATATATTTCATATTAATTAAATAAATTAAATTAAATTAAATTAATTTATTATGATATTAAATTTCGTTAAATTAATTAATTGAATCATATATTTATTAAAAAATTTATAAAATATGTTAAATATTAATTAAATTAATTATTAAATTTTATTTAAATTACTTTGATTTGATTTTATTATTTATTAAAAATAATTTAATAAAATATATTTTATGTCAATTAAATTAAACTAACTATTAAATTAAAATATTTAATTTAATTTTTTTATCGATTAAAAATAATTTAATTATATATATTTCATGTAAATTTAGATAATTAGTTTAATTAATTTAATTTTATTATATTACTTTCTAAAATAATTTTAGTTCAATAAAATACTTGAATAAAATAATTTATTTTAATATGATTTAAACAAAAATAGATAGATATTACAATCGACAAAATATTTGTAATAGAAAACAAACATAATGAAAACAATTTTTTTAGTTTACATTTTCCTGATTATGTCATCATTTTTTTGGAAACAAAAAAACGTGAACAAATAGGTTTCTGCTGTCAGTTTACAAAATTTTGAAAATATAAACAGTAGACAAAAAGTTTCCAAGCAAGGCCTTAAAAACTAGCTTTTAGCTAATCTTTCCCACACGCAATTTAAGAAAGATAATGGTTTTAACGATTAATTACTTTAAAAATTATGTTTATGAAAATATCCCTCAAATTATCACTCTTTCTTTTATTTGGTCCCCAAACTATCAAACGCACTTATTACATCCTCAAATTATCTAATTCTATTCTATTTAGTCTGAACACTAACTCCATCTATTAACTTTAACGGATTTAGACCAAATAGAATGGAATTAGATAGTTCGAGGATTAAATAAGTGTATTTGATAGTTTGGGAATCAAAATAAAAAAAGGGGGATAATTTGATGGATATTTTCATAAAATAATCTTTTTAAATTTGAGGCTCATTTGTAATTTTTATGATTTTTTTTTGTTTATCTTTAACATTTTTGTTCTTAACTTTTTTTTTTTTTTTATACTTTCAGTCATTATTTTTCTCTCCAAAATAAAAATAGAAATATGCTTGGTAGTCTAATTTTGTTTATGATTATTAAATTTATTTTAATAAAATATTTAATCTAATTTTAATAAAATATTTAATTTTATTATTTTTTATAAAATTAACTTAATTTAATAAACTATATTCAAACTAATTAATTTGACATTATATATTATTTTTTATAATAATTATTTTAATAAAAATAACCTAATTTAGTAATAAATTAATATTCTATTTATTAAAATTAATTTGATGTAAGAAAAATATTCTAATAAAATAAATAATTTTAAGAGGTAATTATTACTTATTAAAAAATTTAATTTAGTGAAATAAATTATTTCAATAATAAAACATAATAAATAAATCATTCTAATATGTTATTATCATTAATTTTAATTTTATTAACATAAGTTATTTGATATGTAATTATTATTTATTAAAAAGTAATTATAATCTAATAAAATAAATTATTTAATAATAAATTATTATTTTATTTATAATTAATTTAATTTCAATAAAAATAAATATTTTAATATGTAATTATTACTTTTAAAAAAATTTAGTTTAATAAAGTAAATAATTTTAATCATAAATTTTTATTTTTATTTTAATAAAGAAATCTTTATAACAGTATGTTATTTATTAAAAATGATTTTAGTTGAATAATATATTCAAATAAAATAAATCATTTTAGAGTTCTTTTTTTATGAAAATATCTCTCAAACTATTATTCTTTTTTTTATTTGGTCCCCAAACTATCAAACGTACCTGTTATATCCTTGAACTATTTAATTTCCTTTAATTTTTTTCGAACATTAACTCTATCTGTTAACTTTAATGGATTCGGACCAAATAGAATGAAATTGGATAGTTCGAGAATGTAAAAAATGCGTTTGATAGTTTGGGGATCAAATAAAAAAAAAGAATGATAGTTTGAGGGATATTTTTATAAAAAACTCTTTATATTGTTATATTTAAATTTTTTTTATTCTATTTAATTTAATTTTTAATAGACGCCATTCATGACTAAATTAAAAAGACAATTATCGTTTTTGTTATTTAAGGAAACCAATGGCCTTTCCCCAATAAATGAATACGCAGTTCCCAATAGTTGTCTAGTGTAGGATTTGAGAGTAAAATGATTGTCAATTCCGTCGCCTTAAAGATCCACTACGGTTTGCAAATCCATTGATATTGACGGCTTCAGGTATGTCTAATATGTAATCATGTTCCCTCGTTGTACCTACTACGAAATTATGCGAATTATGCCTATTATGAAATTATTGCTATTTGTGAAATCATAGGAATTTTTGTTTTTAATTATTGACATGGCTACGAAAGCAGTTCATATGAACGCACCGTCAAATCGAAAATCAATATCAGTAACAGTGTTTTCCGGTTGCGGACAAATGGCTAAGACAAAATTAACGAATGAGATTAAGCAAACAAAACAAATAATAATAATTCTTAAAATAGCAGTTCAGCATCGTCCAATAGGAAATCGATATCAGTAACGCTGTTTACCGGTTTCGGACAAATGGCTGAGACAAAATTAACCAACGAGATTAAGCAGAAAAAAAAAAAAAAAAAAAATCATTCTTGGAGTGGTTAACATAGCAGTTCAACATCGTCAAATAGGAAATCAACATCAGTATCTCTCCCCCCATCTCTCTCTCTCTCTTTCTCTATCTCCCTCCCTCTCCTCTTAGCGTCTTCGTATCATACCTAGTTTGGAAGAGCTCAGTCCAAATTCATGCTAATGTTCATGGGCAAAATTGAAAAGGTAATTCACTTTAAACTACCTAACACCCACATATGTTAATATTATCACTACTCTTGCTTTTATTTTTTAATTTTTAATTTTTTTTATTCAGTTTTGTACTACTCTGGCGTATCTTCTCACCTCGTTTCCTTTATATTTCCCCCTTTTCCCTTCTCTTCTGATACTGTAGATTGGGTTTGGCAATTTAGGTCTATATTAATCTTTAAATCATTTTTAAGCCACTATTTATTCTCATTTTTCTTTCCCACAAAGACAACCAATAGATCAACCCAGAAAGGGAGCATTTTCCCTTGTTGTCTTCTGGTTTTTTAACCAGATTTTGTTTGACTTTCTTTGTCGTCGATCCTTATATTTAATAGTATCTATCCACGAGCTTCTGTGTTGCCTTAACAGATTGCATTAATTTCTGGGTCCTTTGCGCAATGGCTGTTGTAAGAGATCAAGAAGCCTCTTCTTCAGCTCCTCGATGTGCTTATGATGTGTTCTTGAGCTTCAGGGGTGAAGACACTCGCAAGACGTTCACTGACCACCTCCATAGAGCTTTGGATAGTGCAGGAATTCGCACCTTTAGGGATGATGATGAGATCAAACGAGGAGAAAATATTGACATCGAATTGCAAAGAGCAATTCAAGAGTCAAGAATCTCTATAATTGTCTTCTCGAAAGACTATGCATCTTCAAGATGGTGCCTTAATGAACTTGTGAGGATTCTTGAACGCAAGAAGGCAACAGGACATCAAATTCTACCTGTGTTCTATGATGTGGATCCATCTGATGTTAGAAAACAAACTGGAAGTTTCGAAAGGTCATTTCTAAGACATGAAGAGAGATTTGAGGCAAAGGAAGATGAAGAAAGAAGTTATTGGATGGACAAACTAGAAGAATGGAGGGCAGCACTAAGAGAAGTTGCAGATTTAGCAGGGATGGTTCTCCAAAATGAAGATGATGGGTAATTTTCCTTGCCCTTTCTTATTCGTAGGTTCTACATAGCACCTCCATTATGATTTTTGTGTTCCTATATTTAATACGTCAATTGCTTTATGTAAAACTTATATTTGAGTACTCATAGTAATCTGATAAATTGCACAATTGAAATTTTGTCTTGGAATTGAAATAACATTTGTTTTTTATGGAATTAACTGTGGATGGTTGCTAATAAGAATGACTATTCCATTTGATCCACTGATTTGTTTTGGTCAAATAAATGATACAATGGATAAGATAACTTCCTTACTAAAATAAATTATTTAAAACATTTTAGTGTTTTTTAGCATGCAAAAATAAGTCAGATGGCCATTCTGATTTATGTCCATTAAAATAGTTTCCTTAAATTTGAATTCAAAATGAAAATAAGTTCTTGCATGCTTAAATAACAAATGCATCCGTAACACATCTTGAACGGCTTAAATTCTACATAAAACAAGATAAAAACACAAACTTGCATGGTATTTGCAATTCATGCAATTTCATGCTCATTATTGTTTTTTCTCTTTTTTGATTGTCACAGGTACGAGTCAAAGTTTATCCATAAAATTCTTTTGGTGATCGAAGATAGGTTAAAGCGTACGCTCTTAAGCAATGACCCTTTCCTCATTGGAATAGAAGCTCGAGCCGAGGACATTAATTTGTGGCTAGAAGATGCATCAACTAATGTTAGCACACTTGCAATTTGTGGGATGGGTGGGATAGGTAAAACCACAATAGCAAGATATTTTTATAATTTCAACTCCCAAAAATTTGCAGATAGTAGCTTTCTTGCAAATGTGAGGGAAACTTGTGAACAACCAAATGGTTTGGTTCATTTGCAAAAACAACTCCTTTCAGACCTTCTAAATCGTAAGCAAAAAATACGTGATGTTTATGAAGGAACAGACAGGATTAAGCATGTAGTTTCCTGTAAAAAAATTTTTGTTGTCCTTGATGATGTGGATCAAATTGATCAAATAAATTTGGTATTGGATTTTCAAGGTTGCTTGTACCCAGGAAGCAAAATTCTTATTACAACGAGAAACAAGGGGATAGTACAAGGTGTTCATAATTTTAGGGTGCATGAGATTACATATTTGGATAAGTGTGAATCATTGAAGCTATTCAACCACCATGCTTTTTACCCAAATCATCCAAATGAAGCTTATGTGGAGCTCGCTGAAAGGGTTGTAATGCAATGCGGTGGACTTCCGTTAGCCCTGAAAGTTTTGGGCTCTACGTTTCGTGGGGAACAAAATGTTAAAGTATGGAAAGATGCAATAGCCAAATTAAAGGCAATCCCTGATAAACAGATTCTAAAAATAATGAGAATAAGTTATGACTCTCTGTCAGATGAGCATGACAAAAAGTTATTCCGGGATATTGCTTGTTTCTTTGTTGGAAATGAAATGGATTATGTAAGGAGAATATTAGACGGATGTGGCTACTACACATTAATTGGAATTCAAAATCTCATTAATCGGTGTATGTTAAAAATCGAGAATAAAGTGCTAATGATGCATCAATGGCTTCAAGACATGGGAAGAGAAATTGTTTCTGAAGAATCCCCTGACCCTTGGAAACGTAGCATATTATGGCATCATAATGATTCTTTTGAAGTTTTGAGAGATAAGACAGTAAGACCCCATCTTCGATTTTATCCATATTAATAAGACCCTATCTTCGATTTTATCCATATTTATAGAATTTCTCGTACATATGCCAAATGCTTTTCTAATGTTATTTTTCCATTTCTCTTAGGGCACTGATACGATTGAAGGCCTTATTCTCAACATGCATTTGTCTCAAGTAGCGAAGTCATTCAAAGAAGAGAAGTCTACCGATTTTGCCAAATTTTTAAGGTGCATCTTGAGTATACTAGACCCTTTTTTCAGAGATTCAAATGAGGTAGCATTGGAAGCTAGTTCATTTGGAAGAATGCATAAATTGAGGCTACTCAAGCTCAATTATGTAGAACTAAAAGGAGACTATAAAAATTTTCCAAAAAAACTGAAATGGTTGTGCTGGCATGGATTCACTTTGAAATATATACCAAGAGATTTATGTTTCGAGAGCTTAGTTGCTCTTGACTTGAGCTATAGCAAGTTAGTTGAAGTTTGGAAAGGAGCAAAGGTATGGTACCAATATTTTCCCCCTGTGTTTACCATTTTGGAGGGTCTTTGCAGAAATTTGTAACTAACCTTCTTATAATTTCTTCTTTACAGGTTCTTGCATCCTTGAAAACCCTTATTCTCAGTCATTCTCATAGTCTTATCAGGATTTTAAACTTTGCTACAGTACTGAATTTGGAAGAACTCATATTGAAAGATTGTCCAAACTTAGTTGAGGTTCATGAATCTATTGAAAAACTCGAGAGGCTAGTTCTCTTGGATCTGGAAGATTGCATAAATCTAAGGAAACTTCCAGAAAGCATAGGTATGCTAAAATTTCTTGAAACTCTTCGTTTATCTGGTTGTTCAAATCTTTTCCTAGAGATGAATAAGATGGAATCGTCAGAAGTGCTTTCTGCAAATAGAACTGTTGTAAATCAGTCAGACTCCATCAGCTGGAAGGTCAAACCATGGCATGTGTCTGTCATGGGTTGGACACCACTGCGTAGAAATATTCCAAAAACATCATGGTTGTTCTTACCTCCGTCTTTAGTAACCCTAAATCTTGCAAATTGCAATCTCTCTGATGATACTTTCCCCAGGGATTTTAGTCGCCTATCCTTATTGCGTGACTTAGTGTTAAGTGGAAATCCAATTTGTAAACTGCCAGACTTCATTAGAAGTTGTACTAGTCTCCGTTCGTTATGGTTCACATCGTGCAAAAGACTCCAATCTCTCATCGGGCTACCAAGTATGGAATTATTGAATGTATGCCATTGCACGTCATTGGAAGGGGTAACAAAAATGCCATCGTCAACCATCGGAAAGATAGAGACAAGTTATGAAGTCCCTGCAGCTGCTAATTACGAGTTCAAACCCATAGAAGAAGCTGATGCAGATGTTATCCACAGTTTGGGTCTGTGTGACTTGGAAACTGTGGCTAATACAGAGATGAATTTCTATATGCATTTGTCAAAGAGACGGGAAAGGCTTCCTATCCAGGTGCTCTCTCTCTCTCTCTCTCTCTAGATCTCTATTTGTGTATAATATATGTATAATTAACAGTAACTCCTTGGGATTTCAATGGAACAGGTATTGTATGAATATGATTTTGTATCCAGCATATTTATTCCAGGAAGAGACGTTCCGGCAGGGTGGTTGTTCAGTAACAAAAGTAGTGATGGAGGGTGCGCTGCCTCCTTATCATTTACAGTGCCGTCATGTAGCAGGAGAATCCAATGCTTGAATGTGTGCTGCGTTTATACTCTTGCCAATGAAAAAGAAGCCTGGGAGATTCCTCCATTATTTGCCAAAATAAGTAGGAAGGACAAGGGTATCAAGTGGATCTATGGCCCAAGATGTTTCGTTATTCCAGAAGTAAGGGATGAGCATGTAATTTGGTTTAGCCAATGGAACATTGAATCTAAGTTTAAGTTGGAGGGTGGCGATGAAGTGACTTTAACAGTGGTTGCGGGTGACGATTGTCAAGTGAAAGAGTGCGGCATCGACATTGTCTATTATAACGACGTAAAAAATAAATTAGCCTCGCAGCTAGACTTGGGACTCGCAAATTATATATCAACGTGTCTCGGAGGTAATTGGATAGAAGACACTAAAGTCCTATTTCCTCAAGGTGAATATTATTATTCACATGATGAATCCTCAAGACATGATCATTGGAGTAGCTCACACTGGGTTAAAAAATTATTCAAGGACTCTACACTAACTACAGGTGCTTCCAGAAAGTTAAAAAACTATTTGTTTCTTTTTCTTTTTGGTGAGTGAGTGAGTTAATAATAATGGTAAGGATAAAAATGAAAAGGAGAAGGAAAATTTTCTTATCCGTGATTAATTTGCTTTGTTCAACAGAGGAAGTTAAAAAACAACTCAAAAGGGGCTGAGATTCCAGCCGTGTTACCCGGATTCTCCGCGGCGGAGGCCTGAACTTTTGGAGTAATGCTGCAGTTCAACCGTCTCCCACCAAATGAAACTATCATGCAAGAAGTTTTCCTTTTCTCGTAATTTTTTTTCATTTTTGGGTTTTTCTTGCTATTTTACTAATTAATTATTACCTTTAAATAAATATATATACATATATATATATATATATATATATATATATATATATATTCATTTTGTGGGGCTTTCTGTTATTTTTATTTTATTTTTATTCTAATAGTGTACTGCTGAGGCGCAGATCACACGACAATGGGGCTTTTTATGAGCAAAAGAGATTCGGATGGGTTGGGCTGAATAAATTGCTTGGTTTGCTGAGAAGAAATGGGTGGGAAGCTTGCTGAAGTTGTCTTTAGATCATAAGTATGATTTATCATCAATTCTGTAACTAAACATGAAAACAAGTGCACATTTCTCTGTGAACTGATTGTCTGTACCATGTAGTAATCGATCAAAACTTTATTTTAAATCAACGGCACATTATGGCACGTAGCACCTTAGTTTGGGAAACTAATAAGACTTGGCGGAAGTCTAGCCCTCAGGACAGCTGTTGGATGATCACAGATGAACGGATCAGATCAAATCATGACATTCTCAATCTTAACTTTATAAGCATAATGGCGGCGCCGGTCCAAATGCTAATACTGATAGTGGGTTTGGGGGTAGGTGGAAGGATTAAACCGCCTGTTTTGGACTTAGCACTTTAGTTTTGGAAACTAATAATTACCCTATTCTAGCTTTTTCCTTTTTTTTTTTTTTAATTTTCATTTTAATTTTAGTTCCTTTTTTTTTTAAAACAAAATTGAATTTTTTTTTTATGAGTTCATTATTCACATTAATATGACAAGATTCGACCATTGATCGATTCATTACCAATTTGTAATAATTGGTAAAAGGGGGGGATAATGATCTGAATCTAATGATTGTAAAGATTAAAATTATTTTAATGATCTGAATCTAAATTAGATGGAAGTTTAATTATGCATGTGGCAGCAAATGATACATTGCTTTGGAATTAGATAACAACTTATATTAGCTTTATGGTTAGATCATTTAAATATACATTGCTTTCGAATCAGATCACAAATTATATTAGCTTTATGATTAGATCATTTAAAGATCCTGCAATCCTAGCTAGCTAGTAAGGGCATGTTTGGTGACGTTGTTCCTTTTCTATTTATATTTATCTGTTTAAGTTTTTTGTGTTTTGTTTCTTACTTTTTTTTTTCTTCTGTAAAATGAAAATTAAAATTACGTTTGAAAATATAATTTTATTTATAATTATATATTTTATTTTTATAAAATATTTAATTTTATTAGCTTTTAAAAATTAAGTAGAATTTAAAATTATAGTTCATTTAATTTAATTTATTCAATTATTTAAAAAAATAATTTAATAAAATATATTCAATGGCAGTAGTTTAAGTTAAATTAATTAATTTAATTTTATTATTTACTAAAAATAATTTAACAAAATATATTTTATATTAATTAAATTAATTAATTTAATAAAGCATATTTTATATTAACTAAATTAAATTAATAATTAATAATTTAATAATAAATATTGCATATTAATTAATTTGATTAATAATTAATTTAATTTAATTATTTATTAAATTTAAGTTAAATTAATTATTTTAATTTTAGTCTTTATAAAAAATAATGTAAAAAATTTATTTCATATTAATTAAATTAATTTAATTATTGAATTAAGCTATAATTTTTTATTTATTAAAAGTAATGTAATAATAAATACTTCATAGTTATTAAATTTAATTAATAATTAATTTAGATAATTTATTTAATTAAGTTATATTATTTATTAAGAATAATTTTACCTGAATAAAATATTTGAATAAAATAATTTAGTTTAATATGATGCAACAAAAATAGTTAAAGTGTTAAAATTGATAAAAATATTTACAATAGAAAAAAATTATGAAAACATAATTTTTTTTGTTCAAGTTTTAAATTTTTTGGTAACAAGGGAACATAAACATATTCAATGAACATATTTTTGTTATTAGTAAAATATAAATAAGAAAATAAAAATTAAAAATGTTATCAAACGCCAAACGGTACGTAATAAGTTGCCCGTAAAGAGGTGGGTCTGCTAGTTAATGCACTTCCCTATGTTGCCAGGCTGGCTTACTTTCCTCGATGGTCACATGACGGAGCAAGTATTACATATTTTTTTTTTCTATCATTAAAAATTTAATGTCCCTTTGGAGAATAAATTTTTAGTAACTTCCAACATTTTTTTTATCAAAAATTAGTGGGTGAAATTTTTTATTCATTTGGTAAAAAAGTAATAATTTTTAACATAATTTAGCAACTTCTACGTGTATTGTAAAATTTTTGACCAATTTTGCTAATTTTTAATAATTTTAACTTTTTATGTGTTTAATAAAAAATTTAATAACTTTTGAATTAAGTAAGTTACTGTCGCTGAGAATAAAAGTGGTAAAACTTGAAGTTTTGTTAGACTTATTTGCCAAAAGTTGGGGCTTCGTTGTTATGGTCATTCCCTTTTCTCATATCTAAAGATGTATAAGTTGGAGAAGTAATGTTAACAGAAGGGGCAGACAAGAAAGTGAAAAAAAAAACAAGTTAAGGGCTCTGGGTGTGTGCTCTCATGGTAAGAAAAGGTTGAGAATTCTCATACTAAGAAAAGGTTGAGAGGAAAAAAATGTTTAGTACTCTAATTTGCGTGTGATAAAAATTTTCATAAAAGATCGAAGTGGACGTAAATGATTTGGCCGAATCTATAAATCTTGTGTTTTTCCTCTTTATTCTTGCTTGGTTTAATTCTGAAATACCAAAAAAAAAAAAAAAATACCATATGTTTGATGATTATTTGCAAAAATAATAGTACAAATAACAAGATCTTGACATTTATATGTCTATGAATGGGGACGAAGCTGGGGGGGTTAGCGTAACCATGACCCCTCTTTAAGTTTTAAAAAATATCACCCCGTATGTATAAACATTTTACGAAAAACAAAAAGAAAAATTATATTATGATTTGGTTCTCTTAAAATTTTAGAAAATAATTGATTTTATTAAGGAAAATATCACCAATAGTACAAATAAAATTTTGATTTAAAAAAATTGATCAAAAATTTTGATTATGCACTAGTATTTCTAAAATTTAATTATTTTTTAACCGTCATATATAATTCAAAAATTAGAAAGTTAATTGATTGTACCATCTATACTTATATATTTTAATTTATTTTTTATTTATTAAATATAATTTATAATATTAGTTATAACTTTTTTGGTCCCTAGATTCAAAATTCTAGTTTCGTCCCCGCCTACTATAGCATGTAATTTATAAGATTTTATATAATGTTTATGAGGGGGTTTGTTTAGGTTTGTAAGCTAATTAGGTTGGGTTTGGGTACGAATTTTTTTTTATAATTTTTTTTTATATAACTTATTTTTTTATCAATTTTTTTTTTAGAAAACTAAAATTTTTTTTTATACATATTAATCGTATTCGTTAAAAACAAAAATGAAAAAATTATGTCTATTTGGGTAAAATTCATTAATAAAATTAAGAATTTAGTAGGTGGGGAGTTAATTTTTATAGATTTGAATATTTATCCCCAAAACTAAAAAATACAATCTCAAAATTAAGCAGTATACTTGATTCGCTTGAAAATTTTTTTTATAAAATTCATTTACATACTTACTTAAAAATTATTTTATTATTAGGCTAAACTATTAATATCCTAACTCAAAAATCCCAACTCAAGAATTAAATCTCGACCTTGGGTGGCCATTTAAATAAAAAACTATAATCATAAATAAACTGAAGTGGCCATTTTGAAAAACTATATATATTCATAAATACAGCCATACTGCACATAAATAGATTATTTATTTATTTTTTAATACGTGGGGAACATGTCATAAGGTAATTCCCTTCCTTTTATAAATTATCCATTTGGCCTAAAAAAATAATGGAAATTTGTTTTTTTTTTAATTTTTCTAACTTTTACGCAAATGAATTTGAATTTTTTTTATAAATGTAATTAATACGCCTGATTAAAGTTATTAAAAAAAATTAAATTTTAGTGAAAAAAAAAAAAGGTCATAAAAAGCAAAGCCACAACAAAGTAAACTAAATTTTCGTGGCCAAACGAAGCCTCACATAAGACTCAAAAATAATTTGATTAGTTTTGTTTTTTTTTTTTTTAAATTTGCTAATTCAGATTCAAAAATTGAGTTGATTCATTCCATTGATCATATGGTTATTTTTGTGCAATCCAAGTCAATCCAAATGCAATAAGGAAGCTAGGTATTTATTATATGTTCTCGGATCACTGCTTTCATTCCTTGGTTATGTGGGGTATAAAAATCTTTCCTTCTCATTTTACGGCACGATTGGCACCTGCAGCTGCGTCAAGTTAACCATCCATCCCATGCCCAACTTTTCCTTCCATCGCCGAGAATTGATGTGCTTTTTTTTTTTTTTTTTTTTGTGAAGGGTCAGCTAGCAAACAGGTCCAAATTTGGGGCGTTCGATCCATTGCTGGATCAGATTACTCATATGAGATTACCATATACTGTTGATAGCACGAATCTAAATTTGGATTCTCTCTCTGACCTTTTTGATTTTGATCTTATTATTATAACCTTGTTGATTGTATAAAATAGAAAATTACGTTTTTTTAATTGTATAACTTACCCATTTTAGCCCTTTATTTTGTAAGATTTAGTTTTGACAGAATTAGGATTTTTTTTTTTTTTTTTGTCCAAGATCACTAAATAGGAGTGACATTTTGTTGCTTTAGGCTTTGGATTGGAATTTAAACTGGACTCTTTAGAGTACCAAATAGAAATTTTGTGGATTTGTTCCCAATCTTATGAGCCCAGTTAGACAAAAGGCTCAAGATTGGATCCTCGATAACTCGATTAAATTAAACTGAAACGAAACCGTTTTAACTATTTTAGTCTAACATATAATAAATAAATTATTATAAAAATATTATAAAATATATATATTACTTTTTAGGGATAATTCTGTACTATAGTTCGGCGGAAGAACTTTAGGACACCCTTGGAGAAATGCACGGTTTAGGCTGCTCCCATTTCGCTTGCCGCTACTACGGGATCGAGTTGGTTCACGAATTTTTGAACCAAGTTTTTCTGTAATTGAATTCGATTTTAAACGAATTACAAACTAAACTTAGTTATTTTAGTCACGGGCCAAGTTTAAATGGTTTTATCTATTTATTTATTTATTTTTTGTTGGGGTTACAAGCTGATACAACTCAGAAAGAATTCGGGTGGTTTCCACCTTTACATCCAAGTGAAGAAATAACGACACACTGATTAATGATTTGGGAGAAAACATCCCTCCACCCAGGGGCCGAGATACCCTACGGACTGCGCTGGGTTTCAGCCCAGTATTAAAAAAAAAAATTGTAATCCCGACCCCATACCGGCCTCTACGGTCATGCATATAGCTAATGTTTTCGATCCTATAATCATAGATACACTTGCCTCAATTATTTCAAGTGGTGGACTAATGAAACCGTAAAGGAGCGCATCATCAGTCATTCTAAGCAGGTCTATTCTATGTTGTTCAGAACACATTGTCTCCAAAGAGGGAGCGAAAAAGACACCTATTTATGTGACATTTTTAACATTTTTTTTTTCAAGTACTATTTTATATTTCCAATAATTTAGTACTCGAAAAAAAAAAAAACAAAAAAAGAATACTATTTTCAAAAATTATGGCAAACATTTCCTTAAAACTTTTTCTTTCATTTGAATATTTGCGACCAGCCAAGAAGCATATATAGGTTGGTATAAATTTGGTATTTAGAGTAAAAGCCAATAAATTTTCAAACCAAAAATTTAGAAGGCACTACTAATTCATACAGCTATTAAACTATAATAAGATTAGAGATATTACAAACTTTTACTTTAAAACCCGAACCATGCAAAGGAACGAGAATGAATATCAATTAATAATCCAGGCCCATGATATCATATTCATTGGATTGAATTGAGCAATTTAATTGCCCACTCTTCTGATTATCCAATCAGTTCAGAAGGGGGGGAGAGAGAGAGAGGGAAGTCTTGTACGATTCTTACCTATTAATTATCAGGCTTCATCATTCCATAGCATTCTTTTTTGTTTTCTTTTGCCTTATTTTTAGTTTATTTATAATTTTTATTTGCATTGATTACTTGATTTTAGTATTTTATTTTTTTTAGTTAAAAGCTTGATTTGTATTGTTAGATATTGAAATTATCTTCTTTTTTTTTTTACTTTATAGTGAATAATATGTCAAATAGGAAATACAAAAATGTCATTATGAAAAATTAAAAGAAAAAGAAGAGGTTGAACTATTAATTCAATCTTAATGTGATGCTCATGATAAATTTGTTACTCATAATAAAAAAATGTTACAAAAAGTTCAATTGGTAAAATTAATAGTAGAATGATTGTAGAATGAATTACAAAATAATGTTGAATTATTAGGACAAAATAATATTGATAATAACATAGGTTATGCTTCTCTAAAAGTCTTTGGAGGTTATGCTTCTCTAAAAGTCTTGCCTTGGGCCCCCAAATTTTTATACATGGCTATGTGGATAGATACTAGGCATATGAATTATTTCAAATGATTATGACTAATAAAAGGGTAGAATTTTTAATGGGGATGATAAAAATATAATTTTTAAGTAGATGAAAATAAAAAGTACAAAAAGAATAGATGGAAAAATAAAATTTATAAGTAAAGAGGAAAAATAATAAGAATATAGTTTTAAAATTGAATGAAAATAATAGTTCATTAGACCTGATATGATTTTACCCTTGTTAAAAATACATGTCTACCTATACATAGGATTCATATTAAACTTAAGTCACAAGATAAATAAATGCGACTATCACTTATTTAGTATAACTTTTTCTTTACTCCCCATAAAATTTACTTAATTTTCAATATCGTTCGAAGTTAGATTAGCTATTGTAAAATTAAATATTTAAAACAAGAAAACATATATATGATTAACAGAACTTTCTATGTTTTACGCTTACTGGTTGATTAGTAATTATGAAAATCATGATAGAATGTTTCTAGCCGTTGTAACCTTGCATTTTATTCGGTCAAAACACAATATTTTACAAAACGATAGATTTTGTTTAATACAATGAAGTAAGAGAGTCGTTCTCCATTTTATTCTATTATTTTATTTGATACATTTATTTATTATAAGAATAGACATTTCCTTAAAATAGTAATTCAATCCATTCCCTCATTTTTCACTCATCTTTGGAAAGAAAGAATATTCACGGAGATTTTCTTTTCATTTTAACTAAAAATATTATTTTAATAAAGATTTGTTAGAAAGATAAATAAATGTTACAATGACAAGGAAATGACATAGGTTTGTAAATCAAATTAAATGAAAGTAGTTATGTTTTCTATTTGATTAAATTAGATAATAAAAGAAAATAAAATTTAGTTTATGGTCTTTAAAAACATCTTTTTACATTTTGTTTAATTAAATCATACTTAAAATATATACTTTCCGTTCTATTCCTTTTGTTTTTCTATTGGAAATCAAACAAAATTCTCATTCTTGTTCCATTTTCACCATCATAGCTCTTTTATTGGTATCTACCAATATAGGTTCAAAAGAAAATATGATATTCATATTACCCCTTTTTTTTTTTTTTTTTTAAAGTGTCTCTATAATTAAATTTCCCTTCTAATAAATAAACCGGTAACAAGAGGAAAATATGCAATTTAATATAGAATTTTCAGATATAAAAATAGTTATTTATTTTTTTGTCGACAAATAACCTGCCAATGTAGTCCCTATTGAACTCATTCCTGTAGTTGCAAGCCTCGAATTCATGAACCATTTCTACGAAACTCACGAATCAAATAACTTATGCACGTAGGTGACCTCGTAGAGAAGAAATCTCATGGATTTAGGGCCCTTTGGTGCAAAACAAAAACCAAAACATAAAAAACAAGAAGATGATGATGATGATGATTTTGCACCTAGTAGTGTTACTTTAGTAATTAGCTTAGTAGTTATGAGAAGGGGTATTAATGAAAATAGGAAAACATTTTATTGAATTTAAGATTTCATTAAATTTAACATTTCATCAAATACATCTAATGTTTCATCTATTTAGTAATATAAATATATAAAACTTATGTCATTATATATTTTTGTGTTACATAATCATGCTAATTCAAATTTATACTATATGAAACAATGAAAGAGATCAAGTCACGTCAATATGTTATGTTTTTCAAATATCGATTTGAAAAAGGAAAATTAATGCACATCAACAATTATAGAAATTTAGATTCAAACATTTGAATGTTTTGACTACTTGTCAAAACAAAATAATAATAACAATAATAATCTTAATTGAAGTGAAATTTAAAAACAGATATATTTTCCTACTAATTTTTTTTTCCCCTTGGGGGTATCATTAAAAAAGTATTAATGTTAGCATAGTGATGAATGCTAAAAAATTGCATAGTGATGAGTGCTAAAAAATTGCCACTGTATAAAAAAGATGTTAAAATAATTAAATTTAATTAATATGTTTTTTTTAGTTGCTTTAATTAATTAACCTTTTTTGTAATTGTACTATAATTTGTGATGGACTATGAAGGACTTACCTACGAGTGACTTTACGTAGAGTGAAGCAGGAGATAAAACAGAGAAGTAATGCCTCTGTCCTACATCACTTGAGTAGAGAAAGGAAGTGGCGTATATGTAATGTTCGACATTAATATAGTGCAACGTTCTTTAAAAATTGTGAAAGTACTAGATTCAGTGGAAACTTTAGGATTAAGCGTGATCCAATAGGAGCAGTACTAGAATGGATGACCTCTTGCAAAGTAGCTTATCCAGTCCAAAGCGAACAATATTATATTGCATGGGTGCAAGTCATTACAAATGAAATGAGAGAAGTGTGAGACCATGCCTAGGCCTCGTGTGTGGGGGATTTGCTTGTAAGGGACATGCCTGTGAGGAACTCTACTTGCAGGAGAGTGAAATAGAGAGCCATGCAAGGATGCCTGCCCTGTTAGGGGGGGAGGATTGTGAGAGATTATGAGAGACTTGTCTTTGAGGGATTTTACATACTAGAGAGTGAAGCAGGAGGTGAAACAGAGAAGTAATGCCTTTATCCTACATCACCTGAATAGCGGAATATTTTAGAGGGTTCCAAAATTTTTAGTATATTATCTAAATTTTTTTAAAAGTCACTAGAATACTCTATATTTCTTTATAATATTTTAAATACTAGAAGAATTTCTACGAAGTATCTTGAAATTTCTAGAATATTGTAAATATTATAAATTAGAATTTTCTAGAACTTATGGTTGTGCTTGGATGCTAAAATTTCGTGAGTTTTGAAGTATTTTTAAACTATAAATTCTGAAGCGTTCATATACACCATACTTGGGAGTTTTTAGGTGACGGTTTTAGGATGTTCTTATGGGTTTACTAAACACCTCAAAACCTATGAGTATGTGTTTTGTTTCTAATTTTTGAATATCCTGATTTGAGGGGTTTTATGTTTTATGAACTTTTGAACAATAATACCTTGTTAAAACATTGAAATCTAAACAAAATTTTTCTTAATAAAACTCTATTAATAAAATATATTTCATATTAATTTAATAAATAAATAAATAAAATTTAATTAATTATAATTAATTAATCATATTATTTTAATTATATTATTTATTAAAGATAGCTTAATTTAGTAAATAAATTATATTAGTTAATTTAACTCTATTATTTATTAAAAGTAATTTTTAATTAAATATACTTTATAATAATTTAATTAATTAAATTACGTTGATAATTTTTATTCAATAAAATATTTAAATAAAATAATTCATTTTAGTATAATGCACAAATAATGGATAAAATACTAAAATTAATAAAATGTTTATAACATAAAAAATAGAGGTTGAAAATACTTTTTTTTTTTCGTTTAATTTTTTCTTTTTAAGTTTTCGTTTTTCTGGAAACAAAAAATGAAAACGCATATAATAAATATATTTTTATTACCTGTTTTCAAAATTATGTAACATAAATGGGGAAAAGGTAGCCATAAAGGTTACTAAACAAGGCTGCATTACAACAATCTAGATGTTATATATATTGGATAGTCTATAGTTTAAATTTTTACCTATTTGGATGTTATGTATTTTACATGATTTATAATATGGATACACATATTTAAATTAGTATTTTTGAATATTATTTTTAGAATATTTTTTTTTTTGTATTACTTTAATATGTATCGTAAAATATTATTTATATATGCAATATAGTGTTTACTGCTTAACAAATAAATAAGGGTATATGTGTCACTATATACATTAATAAACACCTCAGAATCCACTTAAAAATAAAATTCCAAGCATGAGTTCATTATTTTTAAACTCGTATTCTCGAGTACCTCGGAGCTCATATTAACACATACGATCTAAATACCTCAAAACTCATACTTTAAAAATAACTCAGAACCTATACTTTAAAATATTTAAGCACACCTTCAGAGTGTTTGTAGAAAGTGTGCCGAATTTATAGAAATTTATAAAGTTTTTTATGAGTATTATAAATATCTTAGAGGTATGATTTCCATCATCCGATCAAATCAATCAGTACCATCCATTAAGAAAGTGAAAGAATATAGATAGAGATAAAGTTTATTTATTTGTATACACTATATTCAAATGAATTAATGAATAAATAATTCATAAAAATTAAAAAAAAAAGTAATTTTTATTCGTGCAACTTAGACCATCTTAGCACCTAAAAGAGAGAGAGCGCATAATCCAACAGTAGAATTTTTCCTCTTTGCTATTGAATGTTTATATGATTATTAATTTATTGAGTTAGGAGTTAATTGAGGTGTGCATAAAATGTGGAAGATTATAGTGTCATCCAAAATTTAGTTACTTAGTTTGGAGAATTATGCAATGACTGTAATTTAATCTTGCAAAGCATGTGTTGGCGGGGTACAACTTAGTATTTAATTGTTGATTGGATTCCGGGAGTGACGGCATGATTGGCGAGGGAAGCCACCGGGATGCCAAGAACGCTGCGTGCGAGGGAATTGGATGTACACAAAAAAAAAAAAAAAATTGTATATATTAATATACACAAAATATGTCTCCAAACTTGCATATTTATGTTAATAGATAAGCATCTGAGATTGTTAAAAGAACACAATAAGTAATGAAAATTTATTTCTTAAAAGTTCATCGAGAAATCTCTTGTTTACATCTTGAAAAGTCATTTCTAATTTGATTAAAAACAACAGTTAAGTATTTATTAGGAAAAACCAAATATAGAGTATGATAAATTTAACAAAACAAAAGGAAATTAAAAAGGGTTTGAGGATATTAAGTAAAGTTATTTTTTCGAAAAAACTCATGAGATTGCATGTACAGTATAAAATAGGTTATTGCAAAATTATAATTCATTTCTATGAAGAGCCAGTCTTCAACCTAGGAATTTCCTGGACTAACAAAATTCAGTTATCTAAAAATTGACTTATGTTGTAACCAATCCCATCTGAAGGCCTACACAAAGCAAACAATAGGGCATTTTCAATCTCCTCAAATTTTTTTGGTATAAGGAGAAGTCGAACTATTCTATTCCGTGTGGCAAAAAGGGGTAACCATCAAGCCTTCCTTCACCTTTCCCATTCCAACGTTCCAGTACAAGTCCAGAGATGCCTCTCTAGGAAAACCCAAGAGTGGTGTGGAGAATCAATGGATGGTAACAAAATCCACTGGTGCAAGTACAAGAGACTCTAAACTCCCAAAGTCACTGCTGATATGTGGTTCAAAGATATATAGAAAGTTTCAACCTAGTCAAATTTCACAGCCTACGCTGTCGTAGCAAAAGATGCAAATGGCACAGTTGTCGACATCAACTATGGTCGCATCTGTGTTCTTCAGGCGGTTGCAAAGCTTAGGCTATTAAGGTAGCCTGCTTAATGGCCAAAAGCTAAAGATTGATGGAAGCCCTTTTCGAAAGTGATGTATCAGCTGTTATCTATCTTCTCTTTACGCTCCAACTCTGGAAATTCTCTGTGGAAGATCGCATCTATCTTTGATGATATTAAGTGTGGAAGTTTTTTCCGACGTTGGTCTTTCTCTTGGTGCAAAAGGTAAGCTAATGATGCTGTTCATTTTTCTTTCAAAGTGCTTGAAAGGCTCTCTCCCTGCTAGACGCTCGCCAGTAAATCTCCTCCTCAAATTGATTCATAATGTAGAGACCAAGAGCTTTGTCACTAGTTAATTTTGTTGTTTTTTTTTTTTATATATTTTCTTAGTTTCAAAATAAATAAAAAATTATTTACAGGAATAAAAAGACACCGGGAAAAAAAATGAGATGAGAAGAAAAATTTTTATCGCATACGTGACATGTGTTTTTACCCTATTTTAAAAACATTATCTTATTTTATATATACATAAATTTTCTTATTTTCAAGTTTTTCTGTAACTGAATAACATATCTAAAAATTAATAAAAATAAAAAAAATTATACAAGACAAAAAAAAGGGGGGGGGGGGGGAATGTAAACCCATCTTTATCAAACCATCCTAAGAATATGATTAATTAGGTGAGCGTTTAAATATAACTCCTATTGCCAGCATTATTAGCTAGGTGGATCATAAATAAAATAAATTTTACTTTTTAATGACGTGAGTTAAGTAGAAGACAATGAGAAAGAATGTAGATTTTTTTGTAGTTACCTACTGAAAAGCTAATTTTTTTGTGTTTGGAAAGAGAAAAAAAGTTAGTTTTTTAGTAGCTAGCTTTTTAACTTTTTGTTAATTTGACAGTTTTACCCTTGAAAGTTTAAAAAAAGATTACAATGTAAGAGAGTAACTTTAGTAATTTTAGAAAAAACCAAAAAGCTAGTAGTTGGTAGCTCAACTACTATGTTTGGAATATTTGTGAAGGGAAAAGGAAAAGTGAAAAAAAAAAATTGTAGGAAAGTAAAATGAAATAAAAAAAATCAAATTTATTTAATTTTTATATTGGGTTAAAAAAAACAACATTAAAATGAATAGATATATATCAATAAAATCTAAATTTTACATGATTAAGTGTACAAAAATTATATTTTTTATTTTTCCTCTAGTATTAAAAAATTTTATAATATTAAAATTCATAATATTAAGAAATTTAAATTCAAATTGAGTATTTTAGAAAATTAATTTTATAAATTAATTTAATGTTGTCAAAATTAGAGTATAATTTTTTTTTTTGGTCATTAATTACTCAACACATATTTGGGGTTCGTTTGATTACCTACCATAGGTAATTTTTATTTTTAGTTTTTTTCAGTTGAATTTATTTCATTTACACTCATGTGGTTGGTCTTTATACACTAGGCTTCATAAATGTATATTTAAATCTTTTGAAATTTTATAAATATGAACTCAAATATTTTCTATTAAATTTTTCTCGAAAAAGTAATTAACTTTTTGGAAATTTAATACTATAAAATTACCTTTATACCCTTAGTATTAATAAAAAAATATTTATATTATAATATGATACATATATTTTTTATATAAAAATTATAATAAATTATTTATTAAGAAAATTTTATGAACCTTTTTAATATTAGTACTTTAAATTATTATGCTCTCCATTAATATTTTAAATTACTATATACAAATTAGTAATTAAACATAATAAATTATAATTTTTTTCAATTAATAATCTAATTTAAACAACTTATCATGTTTAATTGCAGCAGAGAATAAACGGAAAAAAAAAAAAAAAACTTGAGATTTGATAAATCAAAAAAATTAATTGTCATGACTAGCATCTTTGTAATACAGACCATCTGGTGAAGTTCCCAAAGGCCAAATCGGTCAGAGAATTCCTTCGAGATGAGATCAACAATTCAATGCGGTTCGATAAATCATGGATCGTTGTAAGGAGGTAGAGTATTTAGATCATGGAGACAGTCTGTATTTTAAATGTGACTCAAGAAGAGACTGAAATGAATGAAGAAGAAGAAGAAGCTGGGATAATGGCAGTGGGGGAAAGGAGGAGTAGCTTTGGAGACTATGGATAGATGAAGCATGATGGGTTGAAGAAGACCATTGATGGGTAGGGGGTGAAGTCTGCAGGGGCCAAATTAACTGGCTACTTGATCTTCGTGGTATTTAAATGAGAAATTATTTTTTATATTCTGGGTTAATTGTGATCTAATCAAAATTTTTAAATTTTTATTTTTGTTTTTAAATTAAACTTAATTAAATTAAACTCCTAAATTAAATACCAAATTATTATTAAATTAAAACTCTTAAATTAAATACAATCAAATTATTACTTTTCATTTTTTCAAATTCCTAAAATCTGAAGTCGAAACCTAAGTCAGCGATAGAAAATGAGGGGATAGGTGGAAGGATTAAGGGTCTGTTGGGTCTGAAATAAGACAATATCAAACGTAAATAAAAGCTAGATAAGGTTATTAATTTTCTTCTAATTAAACATCACTATATATGATTTTTACATCAATTTTTTCTATTTCTTTTTTATATTATAATTATTATTATTATTATTTTGCCGCCATTCAAAGGGTCTCTAAATGAGAAGGCAAGTGGACGGTCAGCGGGTGTAGCTTCCAGAAGAAGCTAGACATGTAATAGAGCAATCGGGTCAATCCAGCAAATCGGGCCGCGGGTCAAAGCTTGGGTGTAGAAGCAATTGGGCTGGATCAGTATGGGTTCCAAGGCAAAAGTGGGTAAATAAACAGAAATGGGTCAAGAGTGTGGCCTAGAAATGATTTGGTCTATCCATTCATAGATTTGGGCTTTCAACATCAGGCCGCATGGACTTAAATACAGCTGTTTGAGTGAGCCAGTATACAGTCAGTTAATTAGTTTATTATTATAGTTGGTTAACTATGGTTTAAATTAACTATAGTTAATAGTTAGTTACATCAGCTACTATATACTACATTGTAATGGAATAACAAAGGTTGGCCTTAAAAAAAAAAAAAAAAAAATGGAATAACAAAGGTAAAGAAGAATATTCTTGAAAATATGGAAGAAGAAAGTTCTTGAAACTTCGATAGCTCTTCGGTTTTCTTCTTCTCTAGCCACCATAGGTGGTAGAGGAAAAGGAAAGTTATGGGGAAGCTTTCTCCAGTATCCCTGGATTTTCTTGTGACAAAACTTTTGCTTGTTTAGGTACAATGGATTACTAGAGGTTGGCGGGCATTGTCTGTTTACAATAAATGGTTAGAGAATTGGAAATGTAAGTGTATAATTTTGACAAAAATGACTTTAATCATCTATTTAGTTTACTATTAGAATTCTGAGATAGACGTTATTCTCAAAATAGAGGATAAGTACTAATATTATATTATAAGGGTGGAATGACATATCTTTACCAATGGATTTTGCTGCTTTTCAAAGTTTAAAGATTTAAAATTATTTTCTATCACATCTCATATTAAATCACATATTTTATCTTGTTATCTAATTCTTTCAATCAAAATAGCTATGAGGTTTTACCCTATTATATATATATACATATATACATATATATGTATACGTATATGTATATGTATATATATATAGAGAGAGTTTAATTTAAAAATCAAATGCATGTGATTTTTTTCATGGTGTTTAGGTAATTTTTACTTTCTTGCATTTTTTTTCTTTCTTTTATCAAAGGTTAGCTTTTAATCTTTTACTTTCAATTGTAACATTTAAGCTCTTACAATTTTAAATAAATTTTAACATCTTTCAAAAGTTACCTTTTTCATTTCCATTCTTACTAATTTTACTAATAATTAACGTATAAAAATAATTTGGGGACAAGAAATCATCCACACTTTTCATATTTGAAATTGGATTGCCATTAAGTATTCCATGTTTGTCGTAATAAATATTTGTACAGTCAGGATTATTACTTAAATACATTACATTAATTTTGTAAATTATATGGGTATTACTTGTTGGGATATTTTGTCTTGCAACACATGTTTTTTGTTTGAAATCAATGATTTATTACTTGATGATCGAGTAATGCTTGTCACCATCTGCAGAGAAACGCATGGCTGATCCACAGGAACCTACACAAATAATAAAAATGAAATGTGAATTCATGAGGCTTCCTATACTTGTATTCAACTATAAATAACGTTTTTTTTTAAATAGTCTAGGATTTTAGGAAGATTTTCTATGGGTATACTTTACAAGCCATCTACCTCCATCAAGGGTATTTGCCCCCTCAAAGATTATTCAAACAAATTCAATAATAATTCTAGTGAATTAAAATAACCTATCATTTATCTACCTTAAAAACAAAAACAAATCGAGATAAATAGATAGGCTTAATTATGATAAATTATCTTTGTCTGATACACTATTCTCAATAGAATATGATTTTCTTGAAAAGAATAAAATGAAAAAATAACGTCTTATTACTTGCTCTATTCTATCATATAAAAAAAAATAGAGGAAAAACCACTTAATTATATTCAAAATTATTAATATCCATAAACATAACAATTCTATTTATATTATAAATTTAAATTTTATAAACATTTTTATAAATGTAAATATATGTATATAAGAAAAAACAATTTTTGAGTTGAAAACGTTTCTTTAATGAATTCTTTGAGAACCTCTATAGTAATTGGAATATATAGAATTGTGATCAATCAAATCTTTCAAAAGTGGTCAACTTATTAATTTATATGGTAAACTATTAGGGTCTTATGTAACCTTATACGTGACGTCAAACCATCATACCAGTTATACCTTGGGTAACATACCTAGCTATATTTGAAACATATTTTTAGGATGTCCTAAAACATTCGGAATCCCCGAGGGGGGGCTAATATTAGTTTTGATATTAGTCCCGTAACATCGGTTTGTAAACTATTAGATCAAAATTGAGTAGTGTATAGTAAAAGTAATTTTAAAATTCCCACTTAAAATATTTAAATTTACCTTTGTCGTGAAATCATTCAATTTTGATGTAATGACTCACAAGGTCAATATTACAGGGCTAACATCATAGTTGATGCTAGCCTCTTATCTTTCAAAATATTCTTGGTATCGCTAAGAAAATACTAACCAAAAGTGTGAAAGTCTAAAAATGTACTACTTTAGTCAAGATGTGATATGATTGCATTAATATCTAAAGACATGATTTAAAGAATGGAAAATTTAAAGACGGCTTAGGTAATTATTATTATTATTATTATTATTTTATAAATTTATGGGGTCAATTCATTAATTTTTGTTATAAATATTCATAAATCCATAAGATTCCAATGAATTTTAAAAATTTAGATACAAGCTCCCTAATCATTTTTAGTCCATCAACGTATACATATATATACACAAGATATTGATTTAAAAAAAATGACCCTAAATTACTTAGATAAGACCGATCAATTTAGATACCCAAGCACGTATAAAATTCTATTGTACCATGTAAATCATAAAGTGAATTACATAGTATAAAAAGCTATTATACCGTGTAAATCATAAAGAGAAAAATACACATAATATCATCACCTATTGATGTAAATACATTACCGAATCACAAATTTTGTTTCCAGCCCATTTTTGTATTTATTATTGACTGATTCTTATACGTTTGTTGATTAATTAGAGTGCATGCGCGTTATTGGTTTCTTGCTTCGTCTTTACCTGTCAATCAAGCGAGAATACTCATGACTTATGTCTAAATGTTGTTTTAGAATTCTATTTTCGGTTGATAATGCTAATCTATTTATTTGGAATCACTTACAAAATGGCCAGCTCCGAGAATCCAATAGAAGGCCAGGTTTTTGTATGACCTTACGAACCCTTTTGTTGATGTATCATCTTCTCCACAATACAAAGGAGTTCTGCTCAAGTTCAAGTAAGTTCCTAAACCATCCCATCTGCATTTATAATCTTAATTATTAGTTACTTCATCCACCCAAAAAAAAAAAAAAAATTCTACCTTATTCTAAGTTTGGAAACTAAAAAAAGCTTTTTTTTCTCCTTTTTTTTTTTTTTTTTTTTGCTAAACTATCAAAATATTAGTTTAATTTATATATGTTTGGGAAAAGAAAAAAAAAAGATAATTCTTTAACTTTTATTAATTTGATATTTTTGTCCTTTGTAGTTTTAAAAAATAAATAAATATAATAGGATAATTTTAATCATTTCCCAAAAAAAAAAAAATCAAAAAGTTAAATAATTAGAAGTTAGCATTTAACTAGTATTACTAAACTAAGCCCATGTTTAACTTCGAAATAGAGGTGAACAAACCGTACTCACTTGAGTTTGTTGACCCATGATTCTACTCCCATCGTTGAGCAAATGATATCAAGCTGTTAACACGACCATCAAACATATTGAATCACAAAAGAAATTAATCAATTTGGATAACTAGAGATTTGAAACCAATTAATTTGAGATCAAATTAACATATAATTTTTTTAATAGTTACAGCTAAAGTAATGGTGCACCGGCCACTAATATGAAGAATTTCAAATAATAGATGTCACTAGATTTGTATTTGTATTTTTCATTTTCTGTTTAGGTGTTTTATGTTTGAAAATTATAAAATAAGAAAAACATAAAAACCCATTTAGTTTGACATTTTCTGTTTTTTGTGTTTTGCGTTGTGTTTTTTTTTTTTTTTAGGATAAAATGCTCAAAATGATTTTTTGTTATTTTATATTTTATATGTAAATTTATTTTCTATTTTCTAGAACAGATTTGAAAACACAAGTAATCAAATATGTTTTGAGCTGTTTTCATTGTCTTTAAAAACACAAAATAAAAAATAAACTCAAAATAAGTATGCCAAATGCCACTTTTATATTTTGTGAAGATTTCAAAACAATCATAATTCATTATGTTAGATTACATAAATTCCCAATAAAAACTCTATCTCAACTAGCTAACGAAGTTGTATTTGAACAGTTCTTTTTAAATAATTAACACCAAATTTTTTGATTTTTAATTAAAAAAATACAAACAAAACCTAAAATATATAAATTATGAGAAAATAAATTGAATCACCCAGAAAATTTTATTTAATTCTTGTCATAATTTTTCTTGGGACATTATTACATTAGTAGTCCCAACTCAGCTTGTACTTGAAAAGAAGAGACAGAAGGTATAAGTTCATACTACCTGTCCATTGTAAATGCTCACATTAATGCCTTTGGCCAGGAGCTCATCAACCTGAAAAAAGCAAAAAAGGTTAAAGCTCATGGAGACCGAACAAACAACTCATACCTCTCAATTGGACAGGTGAACAGAGAAAGTAATAGTGATGATTTCTAATCCATCTCGTTCCCAACGATCTAGGAAAACAAAAGATAAACTTTAAAGTAACTGGTTAGTCATTGCTGTAATAACCTTCAATCTAAGGGACTAGAATTTCTCATGAGGGAGGTCAAAATTTTTGAATAATGCATTAGAAAGGTAAAAAATGGTTAGTTTGGGAAGACGGGGCCTAAATATATATATATATGTATGTATATATGCAAATAAGGGTGATGATGGACCCTTCAATTGGGCCAGATTTGTCAAGCATGCATGTCTAGGCAGCTGATAATTGGGGATTCAAATAACTGGGGACATAAGCGTGGCTCCTATTGTCCCCATGGAGCCCGGTCACCGAGTCTAATTAAAGTTTTGTTTGGTAATAAAAAACTGGCAGCGAAACTACCGTTTATTAGCTTTTTGATTTTTGTTAAAATAATAAAAAAATCAAATTAATAAAAAATTAAAAAATCAATTAAAAAAATTAGCCCCTTTTCTTTTTTTTTCTTTTTTTTTTTTTTTTTCCAACCAACGTTACTATCGCTGCCAGATATGTGTACTTTTTACCTCTTTGATTCTCGGATTCATGATGTCACCGGCCATAGCTGACAAAACAATTTCGTACTGTCCTCCCCATCTACAACACCACAGTACCTTACCACATATCAGAGACCATCTTTTCTGTCATCTGTTCAAAGGATTCTAATGGAAAATGATATATAATCTCATTTTTTTTTCCATTTTAGTGCGAAGAACTAACTTTAAGTTCTCTGGAATAATCTTTATCTTCTCTTTGACGGGTCCATTCATGAAGTTGTGAAATTCATTACTAGAGTAATGTGGTAAAAGTGGATCTTCGTTACTATCCAACATGAAGTTGTAGATATCCTGCAATCCCAACACGATTAATTCAACATTCTAAATTCCCAATTATGTAATATATATAACTATATATATATATATATAAATATCAACATGCAATGGCAGATTTAGAGGATTGTGAGTCAAGAGGGGAGTAGAAGGGAGGTCCAACACAGACCAGACTCAAAATTTATAATTAGTGGCAGTAAATTTATATTTTTAAAATATATAAGAATAAAAATAAAAAATATAATAAAGGTAAAACATAAAAAAATATAATTTATAAGAAAAATTAACAAAATTAATAAAATTTTAATAAAATTTTCCAATTCAATAACTGCTTTCGTTGGACCTAACATGGGTCCGTCCATGACGCATACGCTCTTCTTAGCTTCAAAAAATACTTGAAGGTCTAGTGTAATTTTAATAAATTTTGAATACCCTTTAAAATTTGTAAAGGCTTGCTACCCTCCCAAATTTTTTCAAAACACCTAGTGCCTTTTTGAAATGCAAAATTTTGGTTAAAAAAAATAGTAATAAAAAATAGGTAAATTTTGAATCATTGGATGTTTACTATGTTTCTCAAAAAGTGTGAAAATTTTGAAAAAATAGTAGTGAAACTTTGGAAAAGAAACTGATAGAAATTGAAGAAAGTTGAAATAAAAAAAAAATAGGAGAATTTTAGCATGAAGAAAGTTAGAAAAAATTAGAAATTTTTGATAATTTTTTGCGTTCTTTGGTGCTCTAAACATGCATTTAAGTCATGTCACCTTTGCATATAATTTTTCAATTCTCCCCCTTCCCAAAGCATCAAATTCTAAATCCACCATTGCCCACATGTGTATGTGTCTGTCAACATGTAGAAAGAGATACCACAGAATTGCTGCTTTCTGAAATAGCAAGCTCAAGGTCCGACCAAGTTTTTCTTGCCTCTAAAGATTTTCCCTTTGCGACTTGCTTCTGAATCTTTTGTGCTAGACTGTACTTAAAAGGTTTGTTAGGTTCGAAAGGAAGTGTTTTGAAAAGGGTTAATTACACTTTTATCTCTTATGGTTTGTACAAAAAATATTTGACTCTCCACTGTAATTTAAAACTCACACATAACCCTCCCGTGATTTTTGACTAAATTATAGAATTGAAAAAAAATATTAATTTTAATTATCTATCTCTCACCTTTCATATAAACTAATTATCAAAAAAGGGGTTAAAAAAATTATTTAGAAAAACAAGAGCAAATTAAATATTTCTAAAAAAATAAAAGATGCTATATTTTTCATAAAAAGTAGTAAAAACGTATTTACATATTTATTTTTGTGAAAATTATTTTCATTCCAATAGTTTTGACTCATAAAGCATAAATCTAATTAAATTTGACGGCTTCAATAAGTTTTATACTTTAATCCAAAACAATTAGAGGCTTTTATTGACTTTTAAACTAGGAGGAATCACGTGTTTTTGAGCCAAATTACAAAATGATAAGTGTAATTATATTTTTTAAAAATTTTGAATTTTTCAAAAAACATCATTAATCAAACCTGTTTGATAAGCTTAAACCGTTGTTGTCAATTCGCGATACGCTCTTTAAAAGGGGTCCCCATGAGAACTGCATTACAATTACGTAGTTCCCAATTACATGAAATTGAAACATTTTATTTTATTTTATTTTTCATTTCTTAGAAAGATAACAACACAGAGATTTAGCTACGAATTGAAGAAATTACATACCACAAAATCTTCGGGAGAAATCCAAGCATTGCCCAATGCAACCCCTACACTCAGTGACAGAAAATGCAGATTCAGAACTAGATTTTATGCTTTGGGGAAGTTCTTTGACAAGCGCTTTTGGTTTCATTTCTCTCTGTTTAGCAATGCTACCGAAAATTCTACTTGGATTTTTGGTCAAAATAATGAAACTTTGTTGCGAAACTATCACTTTAAAATAGGGAATCAATAAAAAGAAATATTTTTACTAAAACAGTACCACACACATATCATTCTGAAAAAAGATTATAGTAGAGATTCATTTTCTTTTTTTATTTCTTTTGCCTTGGAGAGTGCAAATATAGCATTTACCACCAAGTTGAACTTTTAATTCCCCTGCTAGAATAGCTTTGGCAGCGGATACTCCAAGAGTAGCAGCAAATTTTCCTCCATATGACTCTGCAAAAATGAAAAGAGGACTCTTGCGCAAGGTCTCATTTCCATTGTAAAGGGCCTTCAAAAATGTAGTCAGATCAGTGGCTGCCTCTTCGTCAGTACCTACTGCTAAATTCTCATCCTCAATATAACTAAAGCCAGTTCCAACCGGACTATCCTACAAGTATATAAAAATTAAAACGTAAAATTTCATGAAACTAGGAGTAATTATACTCATATCATACTTTAAGTGGTTCAGAATATGTGAATTTAGAATATGTCTCAATTCAGAATATGTGAATTAAATTGTTCCAACTCTTATATATTTAAGTGGTTCTACTTTATATCATCTCGTTAAATTTATTAACAAAAAGATCACGTGCCTATTGTGTGCGATGAGCACATGGCTTTGTTCATCATTTTTTTTTTTAATATGATAACTGATGGAAATGACAAAATAAAATAAAATTAAGTAACCAACAAGTCAAAGTATAATTTTTGAAGTGAGATGACTAATAAAATACAATAGTCAAGTAATTTATACAGGGCTTTCTTTAACAATTTACTATGAAAATTTTACTATATATGACCAAAGAATTGTGGGTATAAGCTTTACCAAGAACAAGAGATCAGCTTACAAGAGCCAAGTTGAGTTCCGGTGCTTCAAATTTGCATCCAAGGGTCCTATTTCTAAGAAATTTCCTAACCCAATTCCGGAAGCCCCCTAAATCCAAAAGTCAATCAAGTGAATCACATAAATATATTGACAGTGTATCATGTATCTATATATATATATATCTTTATGTATTCATGTTTTGGAGGAAATACTCACAGGATCTCCTTCGAGCCACAAAATTGTTGGCCATGGATTGGAAGGATCCTCAATTCTGTGAGGACTTCTATAAAGCCACCAAAACAAGTGTGCCTCTGCATTAAACAATCCATAGAAAGGAATAATTAAGCTGGTTATAAACTATGTAATAAGAATTAATGAACAGATAAAAGAAAAATTGCATACTAGGCCAAACTTCAACGTATCCCCACTGTTCTAACCCATCTTCGGTCCCGGAAGATACGTTGGAATTTGCAGGAGTAAGTGAATTGAAAACCAGTAGAGATAGAAATACAACAAAGGGATAAAGACTTCCCATGGAAGACCTTTTGGTGACCAAACGAAAAAGGAATGGAAGAAAATTGCGTAAGAGGAAAGGTTATGGCATAAGAAGTGTAACCTCTTTTGTCTGTTTGGTCCAAAGAGAACGCCTAGAAATTGGTTTAGATGGCTAATCCAAGGATGATGAGATTAAGTGAGAGCTGTAAGAATTATATGCCCCACATCATTTATATTTTCGACTGACACGACAATTCGGTATTTTATTATGAGCACAATGATTTAAATCTACTACACAATTACGGCACTGTTTGGAGCAACTTAAAAAAAAAAAAAAAAAAAGAAAGACACCGACTTTTGTGTTGTAGAGGAAAAAATAAAATGAAGAGAAATTAAAATTGATAAATTTTGTAAATTTTATATGCTTAATCAAGAAAAAATTAATTTCTTTTTTTTTGATAATAGCTATTCATTTTAGTTTTATTATTCTAACTCAATAAAAAAAATGAAATAAATTTGATTTTTTACTTCATTTTGTATTCTTATCATTTTTCATTATTTTTTTTTCCATAAATTCATATTCCAAACATCACCTAAGTATTTTAAGTGTTTGTTAAAACACCAAAAATTATTAGTTTTTTTGAGTTGGCAGGTTCAAAACACAAAAATTTTGTTGAGGTGGCGATGAGATATAATGATCATTTCACTTTAACCCAACTTAAAAGTTATTAAAATTTTTACTACACAGCTAAACATTGTTAAAAATTACTAAAAATTTTTATTTTTTATTAAATACACAACAAAATTTTACATACTAACTTTTATAAACAAACAAAAAAATTACTAGAGGTTTGACATTTAAATGGGGCAATGTTTCCTCGTCGTACCTGTTACAAAATTATGCGAATTATATCCATTATGAAATTATTGTCTGCAGCAGCGTCAAATAGGAAATCGATATCAGTAACAGTGTTTACTGGCTTCGAACAAAGGCCAAGACAAAATCAAAGGATGAGACTATGCAAAGCAAAATAAGAAAATTAAATAAAATAGAATAAAACAAGAAATAAAAAAATAAAATAAAAAAGGAACAGCAAAGAAAAGAATGAGAGGGACGAGGCAAGACCTTCAATCACAACGCTTTCCTTTTTATATTTTCAGACCACTAAGTTTTTTTTTTTTGGTTAGGTAATATAAATTTAGATTAATTAAAAAAAAATGAGTTGCAATATCTGGAAGGCATGACTTCGATTTGTATCATATAAATCATATACAAGAGACGGGCTTTAAAAATGCAATTTAAGAAATACAACTCTATAGTTAACTTAGAAGAAAGTTAGGAATTCTCCATTTTAAATATATTGCAATATTAATATATTGCAATATTGAACCGTAAAGTTTTTAACCTGACTTCATACTTGATTTTGTTGATAATTAATTCTCCGGAAACCTGTAATAATATCAATAAAGATCTTTATATTTCTCCCAAACCAGATACGATAAATTAAGCTTGTTCGTATAAATTTACAGATGAAGCTGGCAAAACTTTTGCTGGTGAACTAGTCTATTGCCAATTCAATCTCACATTGCCCATTCAACCACAAGTTTTGTCCTCTTATGCACTCTTTTACTTTATAAATTATGAGAAATGATAAGTATAATTCTTTGTTGGTTTTCTTAATTTATATTACGTTTTTTTTATTAACGCTATTATGAAGCCGCGGAAGATAGTAAATATTTTACCTAAATTTTTTGATTATCGTTTTGTTTTTACTCAAAACAGTTTATGTATATCTCTCTCTATATATATATATTTATATAATCACATAGGTGGTGTTTGGATGACCAAAGAAAAAAAAATCAATGTGAAAGGGATGTCCCGAAATTTAATTAGAAAAAATTAAAAAAATTTGATAGGAATTAAAGCTTTTTTGGTATTTTATAATAAACCAAACACCCCTAATGAATATATGAATTAGAATAATAACGCAGTAAATCAAAGAGCGCCAATTAGGAATTTTGCAAACAATTAAGGGTGTTTGATTAATTAAAATTAATCAAAATTTATTAATTTTTACAAATTTTTTCTGCACATTTTTTAAATAAATTTCATCACATATTACGTTTACATTAAATCTTTTTACTTTTTACTATACTTTTTAATCAACCAAACATTCTCTCGTTCTTGAAGTGATTAGCATTGCAGCAGCTTGCGTATTGTGATATTCTTGTGGCCCACTTGTAAACCAGGATAATGCCCGGTTCCCCGACCATCGCTACTCCCAATTTTGTATTGTGTTCAATTGTCTAAATTATCCGTCTCCGGAGGATACCTACTTCACCTGTCTTGTTTGAGGAGGGTATGAGGATACTAATAATGGGAATGAGGACACTCATAGAAATTTTAAGATTTCTCTGAATAGGTATGGAGACGAGAATGGATATGAGGGTTTCCACCCAGTCCCATACTGGTTTAAATATTTATTATTAATTTATACATTTTTTAACATTTATTTAATATATATATACAATATTTTTATTTAAAATGTGTAATATTTATAATAATTTATATATTTATATATTTATATATAATTTATAAATGTTATTCTATTTAGCGAATAAATGAAAACGGGAACAAGAAATCCATTATCTAACTGAAACGGGTATTAGTAGAATTTTATATCTATTGCGAGTTAGGGGACAAGTATAGAGATAAATATTGGATTGGAACAGAAAAGGTCATACTCATTTCATATCTACCTTGCTAACAATACTATGTTTAAAGTTCTCAAAACTTTAAAGCTAAAAAGAAAAAAAAAAAAGCACTTGGATAATACATCCTACCGGACCGGCAGGAGTCCATTTTAATTTAAAAAAAAAAAAAGGGATAGACTTTTGGTTCTTGAGGCATTGGCTCCCTGTTTTGACCGCTGTCTTCACTTTACTTTCCAGTAGCTTCGTCCATTACCCACCCTCTCCCCCATCTCTCTCTCTCTCTCTCTCTCTCACTCACACACCCCATGTTGCCTCGATGATACATTCTAACAGGACCAGCTGAGTCTATTTTAATTAAAGAAGAAAAAAAAGGATAGACTTTTTACTCCTGAGTCATTGACTCCGTTTTTAGCCCTCCTCTCTTCATTTTACTTTCCTAGCAACTTCGTCCACTGCTCACC
>QLOD02000038.1:4743360-4754762 GCA_003260245.2 Sideroxylon spinosum | reverse complement strand
AAAACAAATCCTTATAAAAATTTTTCTTTTTAGAATTGTTATAACCAAATTCCACTTTTGTTAAAAACACAGCTTTATTTACCAAGAATCATATCTAAGTTTTCACTTCCTTTAACAAATTTTGTAAGAGATTTTGTTAAATCTTCTACTTGACTTTTTAAAGTTTCATTTTCGTTTTGGAAATCATTTGGAGTTGAGATTTTAGTCTCAATCTCCTTTTTCAAAAATTCATTTTCATTCTTTAAGACATCATTTTCTTGAGAAAGAGAAGACACCATCTTTTTTAGAGAAACATTAGTTAAATCAATTTTCTTGAGCTCATGATGTAAATCTTCAAAACCATTCAAAAGTTCATCATATGTAAATTGATTAGAAGATTTACATACCTCATTCTCCTCTTCTTGAGTCATGAAACAAATATTTGTAATTTCTTCTCCATGCGACTCATCATTGGAGGAACTATCATCGCTATCTCCCCAAGTTGCCACCATTGTATTCTTTTTGTCCTTTTTATAACTCTTTTTGAGTTGAGGATATTCGGGCTTGATATGACTGGGTTTTTTTACATTCATAGCAAATAACATCTTTCTTACTTGAGTCTCATTTGATTGTCTCCCCCTTATGAAAATTTCTTTCGCCTTGTTTCTTTTTGCTAATGTATCTTTTGAATTTTCTAGCAATCATAGCAATATCTTCATCATTTTCATCACTTGATGCATCAACAATTTTATCAATAAATATGGACTTGAAAGCAATGCCTTTTTTCTTTTTGGAGTCTTCTTTTTCATTAGCTTTTAGAGTAATCTCATGCGTCATAAGAGAACTTAAAAGTTCATCTATGCTCAATTTTGTGAGATCTTTAGTTTGTTGGAAGGCCGTCACCTTTGGTTCCTATCCGTTTGGCAAAAACCTAAGAATTTTTCTCACCATTTCAACGTTAGTCTAGATTTTACCAAGAGATTTCAAACTATTTATAATATCGGTAAATCTAGTAACATTTTCGAAATAGACTCATCCGGTTTCATTTTAAATAATTCACAATGATGAACAAGTATACTAATTTTATACTCTTTAACGTAATTAGTACCTTCATGAGTGGCTTCTAATTTATCCCAAATTTCCTTAGCAGTTTCACATATAAAAATTCTATTAAACTCATTGGGATCAAGTGCACAATATAACAAGTTCATAACTTTAGCATTTAATTGGACTTTAGCTTCATCGGCTTCGGTTCATTCACTCTTATCCTTAGGAACAATCTTATTATCTACGGTGTTAGAAGGAATATAGGATCCGTTAAATATAACTTTCCATGACCCATAATCAATGGCTTGAACATAAATTCTCATTCTCGTCTTCCAATAATTATAATTTATTCCATTGAACAAAGGAGGTTGGTGGGTCGATTGGCCTTCAAAATAAGAGGGGCCAAAAGAGGTTGCCATGATCTTAACTCTTAGTCGGTTAAGTCAACAATAAGCGCCCTTGCTCTGATACCAAATGTTATCCCAAATAGCAACATTAGAGGGGAGTGAATAAGGTTGCTTAAAAAAGTTACAAATAAAACTTTTAGCTCATAAAGCAAATATGTCAAGATGAAAATGATGATAGTAAAAAAATGGAATGCACTTAAAAAATATTCAATATGCATGAATGAAGAGTGAGTGCTAGTGTTTGCAATAAATATAAATAGAAGGGAAGAGAAGCAAACAAAATCGATTTATAGTGGTTCGGTTTCAATGGTGCCTACGTCCACTCCTCAATATATTCCTTGAGATTTCTCCACTATTCTTTGAAAAGTTTGTTACACACTAGCTTCCCAAGGTACTAGAAACTTCTCCCAAGTGATTTTATCCTTAAATAATTCACACCAAGTGATTCTATCCCCCAAACCACTCCACAAGTCTCTCTCAAAGAATATCTTTTGTTTTGGTTCCCAACACTTAAACCAAACCAACAAGAGCTCATCTAACTCTGAAAAATTAAGAGGGTTATAAGTTTCTCTCTCTTACAATAATAATAATGAGTTTACCACTCAATCAAAAAAATAATAATAATAAATAAACTCTCACAAGTTGAATATGAAAGATGAAGCACAAATTTAAGAGGATGTCACTCTATATTTGCAAAATGATGAACTTTCTTCTTTCTCTTTTTAAGTACTTCATTTTTTTGAATCTGACCGTAAGGCTGTATTTATAGGTAAAAATCTTCAAATGACCGTTACTAAGTAAAAAGACACTTTAGCCCTTGAAAGAAATTTAATTTCCTTACTTCAAATACTGCCTTTCAAATTCATATTTTTGAAGATAATTTTGTGACCGTTTTTCACTCTCATAACATTCATAATTGACATTAGATATGAGCATCGAATTTGAAGATATATAAGTCAACTATAATTTGATCAAATTTAAGCTTCATCCAATGGTTAGATCTGCAGATATAGGCTTTAAACCGAGACTAGCCCCAGATAGTTTTTTCTAACACTCTGAATCTGTGTTTCTCGTTTAAACTTCTGCTTCACCATGATACTTTTGGAATTAGAAGAAACGTAAAATACAAAAGTTATAGCTTTATACGTCTTCTTATCAAATACCAAAAATCAGAATTCTTAAAGCTTTATTATATGAGTTATGTCTCAAAAACCAAGATTAGCTTCAGAATTCAGAATTATAACATCTTTTGCCAAGACTGATTTTCTATCTCATTGTTGGACAATTCCCATTTAGATCCACAAAAATTTTACTCTAAGAAATTTGTAAATATGGAAATCTAATTTATTATATTTATAGTCCATGCAATTTGAACCGTTAGATCTTCAGATATCATCAATATACTAATATGTTTCTGATTTGGCTGTTTATCCGAGTTAACCTTCAACTTTAAGTGTTCATCTTTCTTTAATTTCCATTACTTCAAACTTTGAAATTCCTTTATTTCATCATCCAAATTATGTAAAAGTACTTAAAAAAATAATATCAATATCTTCCAAGAATTTTATCTTGAATTTATCAAATTAAAATGAATTGTAACATTTCATACAATGTCTATTTAAAAATTAATTATGAAAATTTAATTCAATGTTTGTTTTGATCAAAATCAATTATAAAACTAAGCTTATAAACCTTGGGTCAACAAGAAGTTTATGGCACTTATGTTTGGAATGAGAGAGTAAATATTACTTTGTAATTATTATATTATGTTTGGAATTATTATAGAGGTAATGGGAGAGGTATAAAAATTTCCATTATCCTCCAGGTAATGGGAAATGTATAAAAATTTCCATTATCCTCTGTGACTCACTTCTCCCTGGAGTAACAATTTACCCCTATATGGAGGTAATGGTTATCCCAAGAATAATTATTACCCTCTATCCAAACATATGTACTGGAAGGTAAAAATTACCTCAATAAACTTTACCCCCTCATTATCCTTAAAACAAACATGTCCTTAAAGTAAAAATCAATTATACTCCTGAACTTTAAAAACCTATTTTTATATCTTTCATTCTTGACATTAAGGTGAAATTATAAACGGTATTAAATTTTTAAGTAAAAGGACAAAAATATCCTTAAAAATAAAACAAAATTAGGAGGTATAAATGTAGGTAATACACAGTTTTACAAACACTAAGTTTCAATAGGCCTTTGATTATATCGCTTTGCATTTGTAAATTAGATTGTTCCACACAAAAACAAGAGCATACCAAATTAAAACATAACCAATAGATATAATCACACAACAAAACAAAATAGATTAATAGCAAACCTTTCACACAATAACCATAGCCAAAACAATTGTTGTTGAGTCTTGGAATAAAATGTATTCTATTATATCAGAGAGTCAATCCTCCAAAGTTAAGAGAATTACATAATACATTACCATATAAAAAAAAAAAAGTTCCAAAAGAAATCCAAACTTCAATCCTCGGTATCACATATATATTGAAATAATTTCTAATAGAAATGAAAATGGTATTTTCAAGAAGGATTATAAAAAGGCATGATGTGTGGCTTTGTTTAATGGACTGTGTCATGAATCCACCCTCAGCTCTACTGTACCCCAATTGCACGTCATTCTTTTTTAAGTTTTTTTTTTTTTTTAATGAAAACTTCCCTCAAATTATCTCTTTATCTCTTTTTTATTTTATTTGATCCTTAAACTATCAAATGCACTTATTATATTTTCGAGCTATCCAAATTTATTCTATTTGATTCAAATACTGACTCCATCCATTAAAGTTAACAGAAAAATTTGTCATATGCAGGTCATATGCTATTTTTCACCCCACACCAGGAACATAATGGTTAATTTATGTCTAATTAATTTAATTTAATTATTCATTAAAAATAATTTAATAACACATATTTTATATTAATTTAATTAATTAGACTAACTAATTAATTTATTTAATTGAATTATTATTAAAATATTAATAAAGTATGTTACATAATAATTTAGATAATTAAATTAAATATATTATTTACAAAAAATAATTTAATACAATAAAATATTTAAGTAAAATAATTCATTTAATATGATACAACAAAAATAGACAAATTGCTAAAGTTGAAAAATGTCTGTAATAGAAAAAAAAAAAGATTTAAAACATTTTTTTTTATTTACGTTTTTCTATTTAAATGTTTAGTTTTCAAAAACAGTAAATATAAACGTTATCAAACAGAGCTTACATATTTCTTTGAAAAAAAAAATAATTGTTTTTGTTTTTTTTTTCTTTCTTCCAAACCAAATAATTAAATTAAATTAATTAGTTAATCTAATTAGACATGGATTGACAATTATGTCCTTGAGATAGGGGTGAAAAAGGTCACATGACCGACACATGATAATTTTTCTGTTAACTTTAATTAATGGAGTTAGTGTTCGGGGCGAAATAAAATGGATTTGTATAGTTCGAGAATGTAATAAGGGCATTTGATAGTTTGAGAATTAAATAAAAAAAGGGGATATTTGCATAAAAAAAACTCTTTTGTTTTTTTTAGATAGAAGTTGATTCTTAGAGAAGAGTTTCGCTACTTTAGTGAGGAGAACCACATACCTTTACTCGTAGGTGTTGTTGAAATACTTCTCAGAGTACTAAAATTGACCTATCCTTATATTTGCTCATGGATTTCACTTCGACTGCTTTAATTCTCTTGAAAAAGTCTTCGATTCAATATGAATCATTGTATTTAAGGGGCGATAGGTTGTATTATATATATTGAGGTTTTATGATACTAGCAAGCACTCCGATAGAACAGCAAAACTAGTGAAGGAGACTTGTCCGTTGTAGTACATAAGAGGGTGAGAACTAGGCAAAGGTGAAGTGAATTTGGAGAAAGAGAAAAAGAAAGAAGAATGGTATAAACTCAAAAACATTTTTTTTTTCAAGGGCTCAACAATAAAATATTTTAATAAAGTTAAGGTCTAAACTAAAGAAAAGGGATCAGAATTAATAAATTTTAAAAATAAGGAAGGTAAGTATAACTTTAATTATTGAAAGGTGTAAGTGTAATTAGTTTGATTCTTAGGTAATGTATATGTAACTTAAAAAAATTTTATAATTTAGGGAATGTTTGGAGTGTTGAAAACCAACAAAAAACGAAAAAAAAATATTGTTTGGAAAACTTTTGGGATTTAGGGGAACTGGCATCGCTCCTCTTTGGTGTCATCCAAACATCAATTTTGAACTGTTGGATTAACATTGAACGTTTCAAATTCATTCACACATTTTTAATTTTAAAATACTTGAATAAATCTGGACCATTGAATTATAATCCAACAGTCGTAAAGCCTGATGTCACATATATGATGTTAGTCTTCCTCTTTCCATCTAACTTTTGGCATTCAATGTTTTGAGACGAAGCCATGTTTTTTTGGAAAGAAATAGTGCTATGGGAATTGATTTTGTTGTCTGTTCCCAAAGATTTTGATAAATTTCGTATCAAAATATTGGGTTTTAAATTCGTGGAAACAGTTTTTTGGATTCGTTTCCAAGATTTATGTCAGAATTGTTTGAAAAATTGTTAAAAAGTTTTTTAGATTTTTAAAAAAAATTATTGAAGAATATTATTGAGTTTATAAAAAATATATCGGGGTTTGTAAAATTTTTTTCGGATATATAAATAAACTAGTGAATGCCTGTGAAAAGTATAGATCGTCTAGTATCCCAAGGCCCTATCTCCTTTTGTACCAAGTATATAACTATCATATAATTGATATATTTTATTATATAGATTTGAATTTTAAATTTTAAAATTTGAAAAAAATGACAGCAGTGACGTGGTAAAAGTTTTTAGTAATGATTAGCACAATATATCAAATTATTAGCTATGTTTTATTATATAGATATATAAATTTATAAAAATTTCACGAAATAAGAGATGGGTAAAATGTATTAAGAGTTATATAGATTCTAAAAATTTTTAAAATTTTTTTAAGTTTTTTAACATTCCAAACACTATTTATATCAATCATTTCTTTTGAAACTCCAAACAAACGACAAAAGAAAAAAAAACGAAAAAAAACAACTGATGCGAAAATATTTTCTGAAAAAAAAAAAAAAGAGAAATTGCAGCATCGAAATTTGGCATCACAATCGAGTTCTGATTTAATCTCTCAACTGCCGAGGGGAAGTGGGAACGCTTGTTTGGGCAATTCAAATGTGGAACACCAAAAGGGCAGTACGTTGTTTGGCAAACGACTCCTTTCTTTTTCTTTTTTCAATCGACAAATCCTTCTGTTTGTCTCTTTCCCAAACATCTCTCTCTCTATCTCTCTCGATCCATCCTCGCCAGTCGAGTTTCGCCTTGGTTTCCCCTGGACCCGCCGCCGTCTTCTAATTCCTCTCCGATTCAATCTCTCCAAAAACCCTAAACTCTATCTCTCGCTCTCTGTTCAATCTTCCACAGGCATGCTTCGACATCCCCACTTCAATTCAGAGCTATCGAACGATCCATTCCTCAAATTCGCTCCATAGTTCCGCAAGTAATGCTCTCTATCTCTCTGTACGCAGAAAGAAATTAGGGTTTCAGTTGTTATCTTGCAAACTTCTACGAATCGATATCATTCTCTTTGCGCCCTCTAACCTTTGCTTTTCTCGCGGATCTGGATTGATTCTTGCAATTGTTTTTGTCAGGGGGTTCGAGCGTAGAAGATGAAGCGCGAGTTAGCTTTCGCATTGAAGGTTCAGTCTCAGCTCCCGGGTTCGCTCGGTCGAACTCGGGCGTCAAAGGTTCATAATCAGAGCGGTGATTTGAGCGGAGTGACCGAGGTAAGAGACAGGAAAAGACTAAGGGGTTCTGTTGCGAACGAATCTGAATTGAATTGTGAAGATGTGAGGAAGGTACGGGGTAGACAGTTTAATGGAACTGCTGTTTATAGGAGAACCAGAAGGTCTAAGAATGCTGCTGATTGGGAGGAAGAGCAGAAGGTAAGTGTAGCTGAAAGAATTGAGGCAGCGGTTGAGGAAAAAAGTAAGGGCAATTTGGTAACTCCTTGTGAAGATGAGAGCAAGGGTGATTTGGCTGAGGCCTCAATTAAACTGGAGGAGTTGAGGGATGGCAATGAAAATCCTACTGCTAATGACGTGGACTCTGAAGTGGTGGCTATGGCAGTTGATAAGAGTAATGGGGTAAGAAACGGCGAGAGTGATGAGTTGAAGAGTGATGGGATTATTGAGGTGAGAAGTGATGTGCCAGATGAATGTATGAGGTCAGCATTGAATTCGACTCCGAAGGTGGAGGTGGGTGAGTCTTCTGTGTCGGTGGTTCCTGGGTCTGGATTCATGGATGGTGGTGAGAATGAATCAGTTGTTTTGAATGTTGAGGTGAATGGAAGTCCTGATGTTAGCGCTTCGGTGACTCCAACGAGGAAGTTGGAATTGAAAATGTCGAAGAAGATTTCAATGGGAAGGACACCTAGAACGGTGAAGGAGCTTTTTGCTACTGGTTTGCTTGAGGGGTATTCAGTTTTTTACAATGGTGGTAACAAGGTACACTTGCTACCCTAATTTTCAATCTTTAAGGGCAAGTCTGGCTGACCATGAGAGTTGATTTCTCTAGTTGCAGCTATGTAGAAATAAGTAAATACATGTATGCCTTTGTTTGCTACTGTGTGTACAGTTTTACACAGGAAATTACAGCCCTTTGACATCCTAGTAGTGGATAACATTGAAGCAGAACATTCTCTGAAACATAACTGCACACTTTTGTGCATACATGTTTGATTATGTACTTGTATAAAAAAAAATAGTCTTTCCTCGAAAGTATAGAACTTGTCGATAGTTATTATGACGGTTTCAATTTTATTTGATGGTCTTGTGATGGTGGATTCGGACCACACTCTTAATTCTGTACTAGTGATGATGGGCCATTTAGGTTCCATTTTAGATTTTGACAAACCTGACCCTTTTACTTGAAAAAAAAAAAAAAAAAGGGAAAACAAATAGGCAAACCTGCCTTTCTTGTTATAGTTTTTATTTCCTAATCCACCTTCAGACTAAAAATCTTATCTTGACTATAGGGATTTGCGCTTCAGGGAATGATTAAGGATGTTGGTATCTTGTGTTTTTGTAGTTCATGCAATGGATCTCAAGTGAGTAACCTTCTAGTATAATTTTTCAAATTTCTAAATAGAAGGGGAAAAAAATAGTTTTCTAAGTAGCTCCTTATGTGTTTTGATTATTTGTTACTTTCGTATATATAGGTTGTTAATCCTTGTCAATTTGAGATCCATGCGTGTAAATCGTACAGACGAGCTGCACAATATATATGCCTTGAGAATGGGAAAAGCCTACTAGAAGTGGTGAAGGCTTGCAGGAGTTCTCATCTGGATACATTGGAGGAAACAATTCACAGTGTCATTGGCAAATTGCCTGAAAAGGAATCTATTGTTTGTCAAAATTGCAAGGGTGAGCCTTGTTCTTTATAAATCTGCCCCTTAGCATGTTTGGCTGCTAGTGATTTTACACACAAACACACACACAAAACCAAAAAAAGGATTGTTTGGCTGCAAGTGCACTTAGGTTGATTTTTGTTGATTTCAAGGGTCCTTTCTTGCAACCCTTGCTGAAAAGGTGAAACAACTTTGTGAGTCTTGTGCGGAATCAAATAACTTGGAAGCCACCCCAGCTGATGTGAAGCAACATTGTGAGCCATGCTTGGAATCAAAGAATTTGGAAGCCACCCCAATTGATACAATAGATGCAAATGATAGGTATGCTTTGCTTGTAGGTCTTATATTTCCTTTGCATTATATAATTTAGATAAACTAGCGGTTGATGGTTATTTGGTTATGATTCGAGAATTATGTGATGCTAGATGTGGGTGAACCCATGGAGGAATTGTGAAAATTTATGATTTTCTTTTTTGTCAAGAGTGTGTTTTTACTGTAAGTATATATGCTTCCCAAGCATATTTGAGGCGACAAGGCCTTCAAATCCTGTTATTAAATAGAAGCATCTGCATAATTGAGAGAGTTTTGCAAATGTAGGATGTCATTGGGTTTGCGTTTGAAAATATTGGAAAAACCTCAAATCTACAATGATTTGTAGTGGGTTTAATGGAATAAGTTTACACAAAAAATAGAAACATAATTAAATTATAATAAAAAACGATAACACAAATCTTGTTATAAATTTGTTGTGGAGTGCTTCAATTGTACACATTTAAACGTTTGGGAATACGTTCGTATAAATTTCACCACAATTAGAATATTTTAAGAAAAATATTCAAGGACAACAAAATTGAATAGCTAGAAAACTTTTTCAACTTCATATTTGAGTTATAAGTGTCTAGCATATTGGTCCTCAAAGATTTATTGTTACCAACATCCATAATATATCCTAGAAAGCTGGAATCAGAGAGCGTAATATTCCATGCATGGTTATTTGAATTGACCAAATATCAAACCGATAACGATATTGGTTCGTGGTTCATTGAGTAAAAAGTTGTTACAAAATTTAGAATATTTTATTATCTATGGAATTCATTACCTTATTAATTATGTTTTTGGTACAATTATATGCATAAAAATGTAGAGCAACGGTCATATACTCTGGTCACAATCTTTCGTCTTTCTGCCTTAAATGTTCCAAGCTTTATTTTTTATTTTTTTATTTTTTTTGTTGAAGATTTTGGAGTTTTGACCTAGAAATCAAACTTCATGCCCATTTTTTCACCTCACTGATATAGTGCTTTGCACCAAATTGGTGGACCTAGTTGAATTGGTCTAATCAGCTAATTCAATCTTGTTTGGTTTTGATAATAATGATTCCATGGAGTTCTTGGAAGCTTTGATTTATCTTCTCATCATTACTTTGTAGTGATGGTTTTACTATAGTTGTTTGGTGCTCACTTTTTATCTTTATTTTTCTGGTTAAAACCTAGAATATGAGAATAGGATGGAGGTATATCATTTAGTCTTTTGTGGAGCTGATCCTCATATTTGGGTCATTTGATGTTTGCTTTATTTATTTATTTATTTTTTTGAAGCAACCTTATGGTTAAGGTGAATATTCTTAGTTCATGAATGATTCTGATGGTTGATGTTCAAAATGTGGATGACTTAGATGTGATTATGGGATGTAAGGTTGGTCTCTTCAAACGATACATTTGGATTTGTCGCTTGGTTTATTGTGCATGGCTAAGAAGGTATGGGATGGTATTATACAGAGGTATCAGATGGGGTTCTTTGGATGGATAAGATCTTATGTTTCTAAAGGTGGAAGAATTACTTTACTTAAGAGCACTTTATCTAGTATGCAAACTTATTATATATTGCTATTTAAAGTGCCAATTATGGTGTTTAGGAGACTGGATAAGTTTCAAAGGGACTTTTCATGGGTTGGTATCATGGAGGAGTTTAAATACCATTTCATGCATTGGAATACAGTCTATTTACCAATAAGAATGGGTGGTATTAGGATTCGAAGTTTAAATCTTTTTACCAAGGCTCTATTGAGAAACTTGCTTTGGAGATTTGTGGGTGAAAGAGATTAGTTTTGGAGAAGGGTGTTGAGTACTAAATATAGATGTGTTGGGGGGGGGGGTGTGGACTACCTTAGATGTGATGAAAACACATGCTTCAAGTAGTTGGAATGGGATTAGAAGTTTTGGAGTTGTCTGGTGTGAGGAGCGAAACTTGCAAGAGATTTACCCACAGATTTGTTCTTTGGCATTGAATAAGGCTGCATTAGTTAAGTATTACTTTCATGAAAATGGGGGTAGTGTGAATTGGGATTTAGATATGAGAATAAATCTTCTAGATTGGGAACTTAATAGCATATTTAATTTGCTATCAAACTTTACGCATTGAAGGTGGGTAATAGAGGTGATGGTTTGTGGTGTCCAATTTCAAAAAGGAGATGTTTTACCATTAGGTCTTTTTACGAGGTTTTGGTG
>QLOD02000038.1:4714695-4725681 GCA_003260245.2 Sideroxylon spinosum | reverse complement strand
TTGTTAAAACCCACAAATGTTAAAATCAATTTGTTAAATTCTTAAATTAAAGTTCAAATCTATAAAATATTCAAAAAAGAATCCAAGGATTTCATTTTCTTCAAAATATTTCAGATATTATATTCACCTCTTCAAATTAAATAAGTAATTTTTTTAACCTATTTTCTCTATTAATTTTTAGACAATAAAATTCGTGTATGGTATGCGGCCAATTTGAGCTAGCTATCAGATTAATTTTTAGACAATAAAATTCGTGTATAAACCGGTATGCGGCCAATTTGAGCTAGCTATCAGAAATCAAATAGACTCGCAGTTTGTCAATTGTCATCCACTAATGATATGCCTTTAAAATAATGATGGGTCAGAACTTAGAAGAGTTGGAATTGATGCATGTGAACCTAATTCAAACTTGAGACCAGCACATGGGGTGTCATTGAAATTTGCATATATGATCCCTTTAGAAAGAACATTGGAAGCAATTAATGGTATGGTGTTTATATAAAACGAGAAACATGAGGAAGGCAAGGAACTATATAGAACAAGAAAGATAAGGTAATCTTCAATCAACCTGCTTCAGTAGCTTCCCAATCTTCTTGGCATGGCTTCCCAACCACAATAGCTTCACTTCGTTTTGTTCCCTCTAGTGGCCCAAGGCAAATGATCATGCGCAGAAGCTTGGATTACTTGAAGGGTGTGCGAATCCCCACGTACTCCCTTCACTTGACTTGTCTATGAAGTTCTTCGCTACAATTAGTATGTTTAAGTAGCCCATTTGAACAACAGTTTAGAAAGCTCAAACCGAATCCAAGCTGCATAATTTCTGACGGGGTTCTCTCCTGGACAGTTGATGTTGCTCAGAAGTTTCACATTCTTGGGTTTGTTTTCCGCTCAGCGTGTTGCTTCTCTCTCTCCTGCGCAAACTAGTCCGCGCCCACGGTCCAACCCGCGCCTGCAGTCCGACTCATGCCATCGCTCAATTTCGGAGAAGTTGATGAATGAAGGACAAGAAGGAGGAGAGAGTAGAGAAAGCGCTAAGCAGCCCGCCTCCCGGGGGGGGAGGGATGTCAAAGTGGGAAGTAGAGGAAGGGGGAACTTGGAAATGCTTACCCAACGTAGCATGGAGAAGGCAAATTGTGGGCAATGATATGAGGTTTACTACTACTATATTGAACTTTCTGGTCATATCTCTTAGGGATGTTAAAGCTCATTTCCTTTTCATTGTATTACGTTCTTTTTTTTTTTCCCGATCCAAAATCTTGACTTTTTCTCTGGTCCAAATTTTCAACTTGTTTGCGACTTGTGACCAACTAGTGGTCTAATAATATTCAGGTATCTGTACGTCAAATTTTGGATTTCGTGATTAATTCACAAAACTCCAACGAAGAGATATATTAAATCCAAAATTGCTAAGGTAGGCGCTTACGTAACCAAAATTGCAGCTGGCCAAGTATAGAACCTTATCATCTACATAAATCCGAAGAGCACATCCTTGACTCACTGATATTTCAATTCATCAAATTACTTTCCCAGCTGCAATGGCTTCAGACAAGAAGCACCCACTTCACTTCGTCATGGTTCCCTTAATGTCCCCAGGCCACTTCATCCCCATGATAGACATGGCCAAGTTAGTAGCACAGCACGGCGTCACTGCCACTATTATCACCACACCTCTCATCGCCTCCAGATTCAGCCCAATCATCAGCCGTTCGATTGAATCCGGACTCCCGATGCAACTCCTCCAACTCCGGTTCCCAACAGTGGAGGCAGGCTTACCGGAGGGGTGCGAAACCTTAGATACGGTTCCCTCCCTGGAGTTAGCGGGCAATTTCTTTACTGCCATTGGTATGCTGCAACAGCCGCTGGAGCAGTTAGTTGAAAAACTCAAGCCCTGTCCAAATTGCATAATAGCAGATAGATATCTTCCATGGGTAGCGGACACAGCTCGCAAATTCCACATTCCAAGAATCATATTCGATGGGATGAGCTGCTTCACCCACTTGTGTTGGAATATATTACATACTTCAAAAGTACATGAGCGTGTCCCCAGTTCGTCAGATCCATTTCTGGTGCCTGATTTGCCTGACAGAATTGAATTCACTAAAGCTCAGCTGCCGGAAGAACTCAATCCAAGTTCGGACGTCATGAAATATTATGCCGAGAGGATTAGAAAAGCCGCAGAAGAAGCATATGGAGTGGTGATTAATAGCTTTGAGGATTTAGAACCGAAGTACTTCAAACAATATCGCGAGGCAAAAGGCGGTAAAGCTTGGTGCGTTGGACCGGTATCGTTGTGCAACAGGGAAAAGTTGGATAAGGCTCAGAGAGGAAACAAGTCGGCAATTGACGAGAGCCAGTGTTTAAAGTGGCTCGACGCGCAAGAGCAGGGTTCAGTAATCTACGCTTGTTTCGGAAGCTTAACTGGCCTTTCGGCCCCACAATTGGCGGAGCTCGGTTTAGGGCTGGAAGCATCCAAGCGCCCATTCGTTTGGGTTATCAGAGGAAATGAAAAATCCAAGGAGATAGAGAAATGGATGGAAGAGGATGGATTTGAGGAAAGAACAAAAGGGAGAGGACTTGTAATCCGAGGATGGGCTCCACAGGTGCTTATATTGTCCCATTTGTCTGTAGGAGCATTTTTGACGCACTGTGGGTGGAATTCCACTCTTGAAGGAGTTTGTGCTGGCCTGCCGATGGTAACGTGGCCCATTTTTGCTGAGCAGTTTTTCAATGAGAAGTTGATTGTAGAGGTGTTGGAGATCGGCGTGAGTGTTGGGGCTCGGGTTTCTCTACCTTGGGGTGAGGAAGGTAAGTTTGGAGTGTTGGTGGGAAGGGAGGGTGTAATAGAAGCTCTTGGGAAAGTAATGGATGAAGGAATAGAAGGGGTAGAAAGAAGAAATAGAGCAAAAGTACTTGGGGAGATGGCAAAGAAGGCAATGGAAGAAGGAGGTTCTTCTTACCTGAATATGACGTCCTTGATGGAAGACATCATGCAACAGCCCACGCAGAAGAGCTCAGAAAAAGAACAGAATATATAATTTGTAGGAAGTTGGCATTAAGCGTTTCCAGCTGTCCTTGCAAAATAGTTTGGACTAAAGCTTGCAATAATATTTATTGTTTATCTTATGATGTTACTTGATTTGCTTGAGCTTCTTTGGAATGAAGTCAGAAATAACCTTAGCAAACCACAAGTTTTGATTATTCTGGCAGATAATAAATTTTATGATTTTTTCACATTCAGTTGGACATGGAATCTATAGTTTTGCAAACAAGAAGCAATATGAAGTCGTTAAAGTATCTCTCGAAATTCAGCAAATTTATCATCCATATAATGCTCCAATCTTTAGTATGAAATAAATTAGCAGCAATTTAATAATATTTAGAATGGATAATTTAACTAGTTTGTAATTGGTTGAATAGTTAAATAGTTTTTGTGAATTGATAATGTAATTAGTTAGCAAGTTCTAAACATATCTACTCGTATTTTTTTTTTTTTTGAAAATTAAGAAATAATTACATTAATAAAATAAAATACAAATTCACCGGTACATACCCTTGATATTAAAATGAAGTAAAACTAATTTGAGTGTTAATAAGACATCAAGGTGCGAGCACAAAAATGCCAAAGCAACACCCAATAAGCACACAACATGAACGAGGCAGCGACCATATTAGTTAACTAATATATCAGAGCAATTCTATTTTTTTTTTTTTGGGAAAGGTTTGCTTCACCCACCTCGTAATCAAGAGAAGAAAGCAACCAACTATTAGTATATATAAAAGTCAATTGATTAATTGATATGCTTGGAATATGCTTCTGTTAGTGTTTCAAGCAGTGAAAGAACCCAAATTAATCTCGCCCAACAGCAAGACACATCCAAGAGAAGACAAGCAACAGCCGCGCGAGCAGCAGTGCAATCCACCAGCAAACAGGAACATCAATCCACACCCAAAAACAAATAAATGCAGCAACCAATACCGCAGACAGCAAGCAGGACAAAATACACCGTGAAAGCAGCATAAGAGAGCATCAGACTAGAAATAAATAGCAGAGAATATGCAGCGGCAACAATTTATCTGCACCACAAAGAAGAAGGGAAAGGGAGAAAGGGAAATGAAAAAATGAAAATAATAGGAGGAGGAGCCATAACAAAGCCGCAATCACCAAACAAAATCACCAGAACCAAGAATAATAAGGCAGCAACACAGTCAATTAAACATCCCAGAACAGCAACCCATTCAACAATCCACCATAGCAGCAATATGTGTGAACTGAGCACAACCACGGATTTCCAACACTCAACACCAAAAATTATTTATATTAATTAATAATAAATACTGAAAATTTAAAGTAATTGTAATACTTTTACGTATATAATTATTCATATGGTTTGAATATAATTATTTTTAATAAATTAGTAGTAGTTTAATAAATTTTAAGAATGAATAATATTTTAATTAGTTAGCAAGCACACCAGCTACTAGTAATACTCTTTGCCTCTCGGTATTTTTTTTTTTTTGAGTCTAATAATATTCAACATTGAATACCCTAGATTTTCACAAACCAAAAATATGGATTGTTACTTTAGCCTGATTTAATGAAACTGAAATTGTTATAAAATAAATTTTATTTAAGGGGTCAAGGTGTATGATACGACTATTAAGTTGAGTATTGAGTTTGTACATATTAATAAAAAAAAAAAATGAGAGTTACTAATATGTTCCACAAATCCTAGCTTATAAAATAAATAATTTGAATTTGTAATGAAAACAATTTTACAATCGAATATTACATTTATAATAATTACAATAAGTATAACTACAATGTAATACCCAAAATTGGGTATAGAATATAGACAAACAAATTCTTGAACAACAACTACTACAATCATATTATCATAATTAGAGTTTTAAGGATACCTAGATAACGTGGGAATGCTATTATATTTGTAATAACGCGTATCTACACATTATAGTATTATTTGTTGGTATGCTATTGCCTTGGGTTTGATTAGTTGCCACCCCTTGACATGCTATTATATTTTGTAACAACTCACAACTCCAATTATAAAGTACGATATTGTCTGTTTTGAGGAGTCACCCATCCTCGTACTGGCTATGCTTGAACATGTTTAATCTTAAAGCAGTTTTCATTGAATCTAGGATTTTAAAAAGTATCGTTCTATATAGATGTCGAATATTAGATATATACAACTTGTTTCTTTTACCTTAGTGGTATGGGACAAAAGTATTGTTTGTCTATTTCATCTCATACTTCACTTTCCCATAAAGTAGAGTCCTTCATAGGTAAGTTCTTCACAGTCCCTCATAGGTGAGTCTATGTAGTGACCATGACTATGTGACACAGTAAAGATACAACAATTAAGAATTATAAAATACAGTAAATGATATGAATAATTAATATTACAATAAGCAGAATAAGATAAACATTCATGAAATATTAATTAGGTTTACCTTCAAAGTGAAATTGTACAAGTCTTGTTGAGTTATGGTGTACAATTGTCATTCCTAACCTTCTATCCAACACCATCCTTGGGAATTAGTACATTTCAGTGATCATGAATTTACTGGTATATGAGCCCGCCAAACCAACCCAACCCAACTCAATAACATGATAATGTATTCCCAAGGACCCTCATCCAACAATGCCCTTTCCATGGACCTCCCAACCATGGGGATATGCAGTCCATCACACTAAAAAGAAGTTCAGAGCTACCAGATGTATAGCCATAATACAAAAGAAACCATCCCTAACTCAAACAATGACTGAGTTCCCATTTCCAAGATTTAACAGTCCATTCCATTTTATGTTTCAACTGCAAGTGTCATAATCAGTATGTGTAAATGTTATATCATTTTAATTCAAATACCATCAAGAATGTAAACAAATTTCTTTCCATAATCATTTCCATTAGCCAAGTGTTATTTATGAAATCCATTTTCGTAAATTATTTATCATAATCAACAAAATATAATTTACAGTACCAATTAAGACATTCATAAATAGTATCATCGAATGAATCAAAATATACATAGGAAAGTTGATAAGGCAAAGCCAGTACAAATAGTGATAACCATTATACAACTTATATAAGAGATTATTGGAGTTCGCGCGCAATCTCAAAATGCGGTTTAAAATCTTCATTTCTTGCACAAAAGTCAGTCAATTGTGCGAGTAGATTGATTTAAGGTCCGTTTGGTTGGCAGACAAAAAAAAATGAAAAACATGGCAACTTTTGTCTACTTTGGTGTTTTCCCACACCACCAAAAGTTGTTTATAATTTTTTAACTTTTTACCAAACAATCACAAGTTATTAAAAATTTTTAAAAGTTATTTAAAAATTTCTCTAATTATTTTTATTAAACACATCAAAAATTCAAACGTTTCACTTTTTATGCAATCAAACGGCGCTTACAAAGATTACATGGAAAGAGCAAGGTATCACTGTCAAACCTTCTTGTAAATCAAATTGATCAGGAACTTTTTAACTGTTTCTATTACTTCCTCCAGACAACGGCAATATTTATAAGCAGAACATTATTATAAACCAAAATTCCAAATCCCAGGAAGTTCTCTCGCATTAATTAAAACAACAAGAAGGAAAGAAAAAGAAAAGGAGAAAAAAAGATTGACAATCAAACCTTTAAGCATCGAATTATTTTTGACTTGAACCAATCCTGTATTAAGAAGCAACTTGTCTTGACACGTTAATATTTAGTCTAAGACTGTGTTTGAAAAGAAAAAAAAGTTCAAAAAAGAAATTTAATTTTTTTTGTACTTTAATACTAATTAATTACTAAAAAGCTAATTTTTGATGTCAAGAAAGAAAAGAGGAGAGTTTTATTTTTTTCAGTTAATTTTTTAGTAATTTGTTAACTTGTCCTGGCAAGGCAAGATTTTAATACTCTTTGGTCACCAGAGGATCCTTATTTTGGACCAAAAGGTCTTTAATGATTTAAATAAAAAATAATAAAATATTTATAGGTTAAGGTGAGCTCTTTGGCGACCAATTGGTTGTCAAAGCTAGTCATTTTTTTTCGATCAATTGTCGTTTAAAAAAAATTAAATATTTTTTTTATTATTTTGCTTTAATCTTCACAGGTAAACATCATTTTTGATGACCGAGAATTTCACTTTTTGTGATTAAAATTCGATCGGCACAAGGTTTAATATATATTAAAATATATATACACACAAACAAAAAAAGATTTGGTCCGGTGGATTGATATATGAGATTTAAAAGAAGGACTTGGGCTTGATCCTTAACAGTACTTGTACTAGCAAGTACTTTCATCGATCAAGTATGCTTTAATTGAGCGCCTAAATAACCTTATTGTAATCTTATTGGAGTGTCCGCTAAGTATAAGTAAGTAGAGTTTGGAAAGCAAAAATGTTAGCTTTTTTTTTTTATTTGGAAAAGAAAAAAAATTATCTTTTTAGTAATTAATTTTTTAATTTTTTTGTTAATTTGATATTTTATCTTTTATCATTTAAACTAAATTTAAAATGCAAGAAGATGAATCTGATTATTTTACAGAGCTTCTAATTACTCTTAGTAAACGCAACCTTAGTCATTTGCAACCACGGCTTGTACTGCCACCTTGATTGGCCTTTCATTTTGTAGCTGAGATGCACCATAGGAGACCTTTTTTTAGAATCACGGGTGGAGTCATGTAGCGGCATATAGTAACTGACTTTTCTTGATTTTGTATACAAAATTACAAAAATACTCCTTATATTTTAAGGTTAACTCAAAATTTTTAACATAAAGGGAAATTTCAAGAATTAAACTAAAGAATTTTTTGTAAAATAGAATACATTCTCCCACTACACTATTGAATATTTTTGTACATAATATTAATAACTATAACATAAATTCTATAATAATAAAATTTAATAATAATTATATATATATATATTTGGTCACGAAAAATATTCTTATTAAACTTTAAATTCCATTAAAAGGGTCAGTTGAACTATTAAATTGTGAAAAAATATATTCATCGGTTTCATATCTCATGATAATTATCTTTCTTCCTAAAAATTATTGTTTCTCTTCTAGTACCGTTTCTCTTCTAATCAGAATTCCGACGTAATTTGTTGTTATCTTTCTAAGTATTCGGTGCCCTTCATTAACAAGAATTCCAACTCTGCCCCTACGTACCTAGATTTGGAATAGTAGGAATCACGTTCATATATTAGTTGTACAACTTAAGGCAATCCTTAATTAGGAACCAAATTTTCAACTCCCAAGAAGCTCTCTTGGATTGACAAAACAAAAAGCAGGAAAAAGGCAAAAAAAAAAAAAAAGAATTGACAATCAAACTTTTAGGAACCATATTGTTTTTGAGTTCGAACCAAAATTATACTATCTAAGAGGCAGCTTGTCCAGAGTCAAACATCACGGGGAGAGATGATGAACTTGTAGTGACAGGGCTGCAAGGGCCATACTCTTGCAAGGAGTTCTTCTGAAGAACCTGGTGAAGCACATCGTGAATGAACAATGTCATGTTCAGATGAGAAGATCCCCCTTCTTCCGTCGCCCTCTTTGCCACTTCAGCAAGTTCTCTGGCCCTCTTTCTTCTCTCTTTTGCCTCCTGATCTCCATCACCCATCAGTTTCTCCACAGCTCTCTTTACATGTTCCCTCTTCACCAACACCCCCATCTTCTGTTCCTGCGCCCACTTCATACTAACCTCAACTCCAATTCCAACGCCGATTTTCATGACATCAACGATCAGCCTCTCGTTGTAAAATTGCTCCGCAAACATAGGCCAAGTTATCATTGGCACTCCGGCGCACACGCTCTCCATCACCGAATTCCAACCACAGTGCGTTAAGAATCCTCCGACGGACGGATGTGACAGTATCATGACTTGTGGGGCCCATCCTCGAATTACGAGGCCCTTCCCTTTGTTTCTTCTTTCAAAATCCTCTTCCTCTATCCACTTCCCAATTTGGGCTGAATCGTCTTCTTTTCTTATTATCCAAATGAAAGGACGATTCGACGATTCTAACCCCAATGCGAGTTCTATCAATTGAGGGGTCGGTATGTGACACAGGCTTCCAAAGCAAGCGTACAAGACGGACGCTGGCTCCATCGAGTCGAGCCACCTCAAGCAGTGGTGCTCGTCGATGGAGGCCTTATTACCGCGTTCGAACTTGTCCAACGTCTCCTTGTTACATAGAGAAACCGGTCCGACGCACCACACCTTCTTCACAAATTCCTCGTAGACGTCGGCATATCTCCCTTCCAACTCGTCGAAGCTATTGACCAACACGCCTTGTGCTGAGAACTCGGCCTCTTTAATCTGGTCCATGGTGCCTTTCATGTCGTCCGAGTTTCTCCGAACCACATCCGGCAACTGGGCTCTGCTGATTCGAACTGTGTCGGGCACGCCGGGGACTAGAAACGGCTCGGTATCGGAGGCGGCGCTCTCGTCCGCCCCGCTGAAAAAAATGCGGTGAGCACATGATATTGCAAAGGTAGAAATGTGCTGGAAGAGAAACCGAGGTATGTCTAAATTTACTGCGACCTTGGAAGTCCAGGGAAGTGCGTTGGTGGTGATAATGCAGCTGGGCGGCGGTTGCAACGCCGCCACCAAGTTTTCAACCGGTTCTTGTAGCAAATACGTGGCCATGAAAAATTGTTTGAGCAAATCTTGAGATGTGAGGCCGTCGAGGTTTTCGCATCCTTGGGGTAATCCTGCTTCTTGGCTAGGGAAGGGGACCAGGAGGAGTTGGATTTTGAGGTTGGATCTGTCGATGGTGGCTTGGAACCTGGAGGCGTTAAGTGGGGTAGTGATGATGGAGACGGCGACCCCATGCCGCGCTAGTAATTTTGCGAGGTCTGTCATGGGGATGAGATAGCTTTGGGACATTAGAGGAATTAGAATGAAATGGAGATCTTTGATTTGTAATGCCATTTGGAATTAAAGAGTTGTATGGAATAGTATGGAGAGCTTCTGGGTTTTGGTTGTGATTCACCCTCTAGTTGATGATATATATAAAAAGTGTAAGATGGGCTGGATTTCAAAAGAAATTAGAATGAGGCTTGAAACTAGAATTTCCTTCCACTTCCCGTTTATTCCCTTGTTTGTCTCCTTCTTCTTCTTCTTTTTCTTTTTATTAATTTTTTTTTCCTGCCCCATTTCCTGTAAGATTCTTATCTATACCTTGTTCGGACTTTGTTTTTCCTTGGAAATGGTCTTTGCTCCCCCCCCCCCGGGGGGGGGGGGCCGCGCCCCGCCAGGAAGAAGGATCTCATTACCGGAGACAAGGTTTGTCTCTCTTTGGATTTATTATAACTCATCTTAGGAAGTATCTCCTCCTAGGAAGTTTTATTAGATTTGTCTTGTCTTGAAGAGGGATATATGAGTACAAATTTGAGAGGATGTAAATATTCAAAGACATTGTATATTTGATCTCATCGCTAATTTCACTAGTACTAGCAAGTTACAGAAGTATTTTTTTTTTTGCCATGCATGCTTTCAGTGATCGAAGATGACAAAATTTGGCATTTTAACCTTCCAGCTGCACAAAGCGTTGGGGGTTGTCCCTCCTATGTTGGAGAAGACTAGGCCAGTATTATGGGCTTAATTATTCTTAAATTTAGCCCAAATTTAGTAAAGTACTTTGGCTCAACTCAAAGCCCTTTTAGGGCAGCCGAATGGCTTGAGAAGGGAGCTATTATTTGATAACAATAGGGAAGAAGAATACATAGAGAGAGCAACAGGCGCGGTGAAAAACAGAGAAATCGCAGAATATTTTGGTCCTGCGCAACAGTCTTTCAAAGTCAACTGGGAGACGATTGATCATTGGATCAATTTAAAAGTTTGATAGTGACTTGCAGACACAAGTATCTTCAAACTGAATCTGAACGGTGAAGATAGTGTCTTAAGCTTTCTATCACTATCAGGTTTAAAAGGAATGGGACTGCTGCATTTGTGAGCAAGGCTTGTTCTTAA
>QLOD02000038.1:4662285-4673437 GCA_003260245.2 Sideroxylon spinosum | reverse complement strand
AATTAATAAGAAAAAAATACAAAAAATATATAGTCCAAACTTAAATAAAAGATGATAGCTTTTACACTTTTACTTTTAATATATATATATTATATTAAATAAATAATTAAAATCAAAATATATAACTATATTTAAACGAGTACGAGGGAACGGGATGGAGACTAGTATACCCGTCCCCGTACCCGTTCAGGTAAATCGTAACATCCTCATATCCGTCCCCGTCCCCGTTATCCATATCCCCATACCCTCCCCAAACGGAGGGAGTGAAACGGATACCCACCGGGTACGGGTAATTTTGACATTCCTAGCCACCGAATCTCATCCTCGTGTCTTATCTCACTACTAATTGAAACCCCTACTGAATTTCATTCTTTGTCTATCTTTCTCTAATCACAACTCACTCATCTCTCTCCCTTTGCCATACTCACCCATCGATTTCCCCACAGCCGAACTCGACTAATCCTTCTCTCAAATGTATCTTAGAATTAATCAAATTATTTAATTATTATCCCCAATTGTTGCATTTTCTTTAGTTAAAAGATTATTTTAACTTTTAATTGTTAATATCTGTCAATGCACCACAAACTGTGTATTAAATATGTCTCAGTTTTTGCGCAAGATAGATTAGGATGTAATTAAATAATCCAAGCTCTGCTCAATTTGAGATCATGTGTGAACATTATTGTGAATTTATTTACATGAATTCATTCTTTCGCATTTTGCTGTGGGCCTTGATAATTTTTTTTCTCTTCATTGCTATTCAAATTGGTATATATTAGGTTCATGTTGTGCCTAAGGAAGTGCCTTTAGACATGAGCAATACCCTCACAAAATGGATATTGTATTTTTGTATCATGAACTATCTATGGATTGTACTAAAATTTTGTTGTTTATACACATAATGAAATGAAAGTAACTACTTGTCAATGTTATTGAATTAGTTGATTTTTTTTTTTTTAACAAGGTTGAGTCAAAGTGTGTAAATATTCATAGTAATGTGTATAACCCGTAATCTTTTTTTGATTAGTGATTTTTGTTTTTACACCTTTTCATGCAAATATCGTTTTGGTCAATGTTTCTGGGTCATAGTTACATTACCCGTAGTCTCTTTTTATAGTGATTTTTATTTCTATAAGTTATTTTTACAGTTTTTCATTTAAGTTTGTTTTACAAATTTACATTTATGATCAACCGGCTAAGTCATGTTTTTGTGCCTTTGGCATGGGCAATTCCTAATATGCCCATACATAAAATACAAAAATAATTGGGACTCACATGAAAAATAGTATAATTCCCAAAATACCAAAAAAGAAAAAAACAGCAAGTCAGTTTGTCTGAACATATATGGGGACCTACATGGAATATGTCCTGCATTGGCCAGCCACCACGTAACCTAGATATATCCTTTGAAACTATATCTCTTCCAGCAGCAGCCAATACTTCATTGAAGACAATTTTTGAACTAGTATTCTCAGCCAGTGAAGAAATCTTCTGATAGTTAAAGAAAATACATGCAGATACAGAGAACAGTTTGTGCAGAGAATAGAATAAATTAATAATTGTCGAAGCACCAAGATTTGGGAAAACTTGACACCCAGAAATGGGAGCCGATGCCTCCATTATTAGGAGTGATGGGGATTATGTTGAACGTTTCCATAATAAATTGGATAGGATTATTTAGGCACTGAGGATTTTTGGAAGTTAATTTATTTACTTCCATTAAATAATTTTATTTACTAGCCCTAGATAATGAGATTTTAATTTATTTGATTTCAGCCCTAGCCTCTATAAAAGTTAGGAATTCTAAGCGTTAGTCAGCTTTGAATGAAATTGAATTGAGAATTTTAAGTTATTTATTTACTTATTGTTTTTATTCTTGTTGTTCTTGGTCCGTTGTGCTGCGTCATTAGGATTCTATACAAAATAGGAATGGGATCATGAAAACTCTAAATATCTACGTTTAAGGCAAAACCCTAGTTATAACATTTTTTTTTTTTGATATATTAATTATAACACTTATTTACTTCTAACTACAACAAAAAAAAAATCCAAATTATATGGTTAGAAATCAAATGGCGGTTAAATTTAGACACCCCCAGCCTCAAAAAAAAAAAAAAAAAAAGGATACAGCACCAATTGTTTCCTGACGTAGAAATTTCTCAGATACATGGACTGTGGCAGAGAGCAAAGATTGGGTTGTCCTGTAGGCAAATACAGCGTCAGCTATCTAAGAAAAATGCAATATGAGTCAATTTAAAATTGTTCACTTTCAATATTCAATATCTTCATAACCCATGGAAAAATAAAAAAAAATAATGAAGCAACCAAAAAAACAGGGAAACAAACACATGAACCTTGATATATCATTTTCTTTCAGATCATTCCCCCGCTTCGTAACAAACTCGATGACTGCTTGAATAGCACCTTCTGCTGACTGCTTGACCTTGTCACATATAGACACTGAGCAGCCTTGCAGGGCAGTTACAAGCTACAAGTTTAAATTGAAAATCACATGAGGATATTGCCATGAAAAATCCAATCCAGTAATGCAAATCAATATGAATACTTATCTATCACAAATTTATATATTTACAAATAGAGATGAACTGACCTCATCCTTCGTTAGTAAATTACAAATCGAGGAAACAACCCTGTTGAAAACCTCTGATGGATCTATGGAAGCATCCTGAAGATAAGTAGAAACTCAGAAGAGGAAAACACATAATCCTCAACTTCCCTTTCATAGTTTTGGACAAAAACCATTGAAAAAAAATATGCAAATGCACTTACACGCCTCAAGATAGCAATAACATCCTCAAGGGAGGACAAAGCCCTATATGCTGATTCCATATCTTCCGCAGAACTAAATGCTACAGGTCTTGGTAGTGAAAGAGATATGCTAAAGAATAGGTCAAGGATCTGCAAGGGGAAAAAAGGTGTATAAGGGATACTGTAATTCAATTTGAATCAAATTAGGCAAACGAACAGTACAGAATTTAGATCAATAGACTTTTTCATTTGAGGGAAACTTCACCATAACCACAAATAATGACTTGCTAATAATGACCTGAACAGATAACTTTCTAACATCAGAATTATTATCTGCACATCTTGGAAGATAGATTAAGACCCTATCCCCCAAACACAAAGCATCACGACTTGGCAAGACAAATGCAGCTGGCAACAAAACGAGCACAAAATTAGTAAAAACCAAACCCTTACAGATCATTACAGATTGAACAGTAGTTGAGAAAACACAATTACATGGTAAGCTGGAAAAATTGCGATTCAAAGTGTTGTCAAATTGTTTGTTGTGCGTGCAAGTTCCACGGCAGCCAAGTTTACAATATCCACTGGCACACAGTGTTCGGAACTTCAGAAGCATCTCATGCACCGCATGACATCCCCTTATTCTGTGACACTCAATAGGTGAGGAAACATATCGATCAATCTGTCTCAGAATGTGCAAAAGCTGCTCTGCCCGGCTTCTTCCATCCTCTCCGCTGATGGCAACACCAAATTACTAGTCAGATTATGCATACAAAAATCTTACCATGCGATCTAAATGTGTAGAAAATCTTTTATGCACAAATGCAAAAATACTCGGACTTAAGTGAAGGAACATATGCTCCATGCAGGTTTTAGTAACACTTTCCAATGAAACCAAAGTATGCAACTTGTATGCAACTCAATTGCATGCAAAGTAAACAAGCCAGTAAGGAACAACCACCTCACATAGAAGTTATTCCAAGAACTAGTGTATGCATTTTTGCCGAGAACAAAAGAATTGGTTCTTGTGGCCCTAGAGCACTAATTTTGAGCTCCCATGAGAAGTGTATTATTTTAGCAAGTACTCAGAAGTTGTTACCCATGATTAGAAAGCTGTAATCGTTCACTAAAAACACAAAACCAAATATAACTATAATTTGCATAGAGCAGATTGACGTACTGAACAATATCATTAAACACAAACAGTGTCAACTGAGAAAATTCATCTCTCAAGAAAGGACAAAAAATTGGAATATGACAAGCAACAATGTCTTGATTTTCAAGCACAATAATTCTGAGTCTTACAACAATGAAATTAACAATAAAAAAAAAAAATACCTTGTGAGAAGAATTGTACATAAGAGTGTGATAAGGTTGTCTATGAGGGGATTGACAACATCAGCAGGATCATTTGGCAAAGCAAAAAATCCTAAAGTTGCCTGCCAATTTTGAAGAAAAATATTCACATAACTGGGAAATAAATAAAATTGGAAAAGATTATCAACAAAGCAATCACAATAACTAGTCAAAGTTGCACCTTCAAAACAAGATTTCTTGTTTCAATTGTCAGTTTGGGCTCTACAGAGACCAAGGTTGTGCAGGCACTTAGTGCAAGGGCCTGCAAAATACCCACATTCAAAGCGAAGTTCAAGCAGTTCTACTAAGAACCAGGGCAATGTGAGACAACCGCTGGAACAACACAGATTAAGTTAAAAGCGCTAAAAAAACCTGTGTGCGCAGAAGTTCAAGGCGAGAATCAGCAAAGCCCTCATCATCATCACGGCCCATCAAAGTCAATATATAGTCAAGCAATATATCCCTTCTTTTCAATGGGAATGATATACCACTTTCAGCAGCATTAATGACAGCATGACCTTCATTAGAAAAATTACAACAGAGTAGTCAACGTCACAAGATTTGATTGTTAATGCAAATGAAATATCCGTAATCATAATATCATCAAGTGGTCATCAGAAAAGGGAATACAAGTTTCCAACCCATATACAAACCTAGCAAATCAATAGCAGTAATAACAGCCTGCTTTGCTGTCGGATGGCGCACATGAAGGAGTCGTGAAAGCATATTTGTCCCCTGTAGCAATAGTGGTAAGTAGCATAACCTAGAAATGGTGTTATCATGTAAATCGTCAAATTCATTTAATTAATAATACCATCATCAACCTGCAAGGCCCTAGTGGACATAAAAGTTATATTAAAAGTGGATACGCATCTAAATAATATCACATGAGGACATAAGGACATCACCCACTGTTAGTCGCTGCTAATATGATCAGATAGAATCACATGATGATGATGCACGAAGGTTGGCCTTATACCTAATAGACCAAAAAGAATAAAAAAACAAAATATAACATAACAAAGCTTCCAAAAGTAGTGCTAAATTCCGTTTTGCAATATTTGATCAAGAATCATGTAGGCATCACGAAGGAAATAACTTAATGCTAATTCCACAATCTGCTGTACCTTTTTTTTTTTAATCATTTTTTACATCAACCAAATATCTTCTTAATGTTCTAATTGGTAACAGGTGCAGTGGCTTAGAACAGTATCAAGAATAACTATAAAAACTTCTACAAAATAAGAAAGGAGAAGGAATTCTTTGCAAGTGAACCAGTTTTCAACAATCTTAATCCTAGAAGATGAAGAAATCAGCCACACTGACAATTGAGATAACTTAATTGGTAAATTCTATGCCGCAATCTTTGAGCAAGAATCATGTAAGCATCGTGGAGGAAATAACTTAATGCTAAATCCACAATCTGCTGTACCCTTTTTTTTATCATTTTTAACATCAACCAAATATCTTCTTAATGTCTAATTGGCAACACGTGCAGTGACTTAGAACAATATAAAGATCAAATATAAAATCTTGTACAAAATAAGAAAGGAGGAGGAAATCTTTGCAAGTGAACCAGTTTTCAAAAATCCTAATCCTAGAAGAAGAAGAAATCAGCCACACTGACAATTGAGATACTCAGCAGAAGTTTTGTCTAATACAAGGATCAAAATTCCACTTTGATGGATGTTTCAGTTACCACGAAAACTTTTCAAATACGTTTCAGAAACATTTCGAGTGCAACATAATAATATGAATATATATAAATGTATAGAAGCATGAATTAAAATCTATCTAAATGTATTAAAACTAAGAAATAAATTACTATATTGGTTTATTTTAATGTGTTTTAGTTTGTTATACTGTATTTTTCTTAAAATATTAGAATTATTATTCCACTAGTGTTAAGAAAAAATAAAGGTCAAAAGGATGTCAAACACTCGTGAAACTAAAAACTCTTTATCAGATGGAAAAGAATATTGTGCAAGAGAGAGATGAGAATTCCTTTTCTTAGACCGCAACCCTAGACGAAACGCGACTCCCAAGTGATTCGTAGATCATTCCTGCCCTTTCAATCAACCACACAGCCTCTCTGGTGCTTGATGCCAGCATCCAACGAAAATCTGCATTAGGCACTCTGGCACTCCGGCCAAACCCAGTATCACTTCTGATAATATAGGTAACTTGATGATTTACCTGCCAATTTCCCAGGTGATGGCTCAAATAGCAAGCCATATCCACTGATAGATACCTGGCTTCTTACACATTTTTACAGCCATTAAACCAATTTATATTTTTATATGTTGTGTGATGTATCTATGCAAGAGCATACCCAATCAACATTTTTTAGCAGCAACTGATCATTTGAAATATGAACTAGCCAGTTTAAAACCACCATAATGCTTAGTCTACAATTCCTCTAGCATCATGAATAAAAATAAACTAGTGGTCTTAAATATATAGCTGAAAACCAAAAGGGGTAAAAATAAACGACAGAGGAAGATTCATGGTAACAAATAGTGATTGGAGACGACGGAAGCAACCTTTGGTCAGATAAAAATGGTTACCACAAGCATTTATTGAAATAAAACCAAAGAAAATGGCATCATACCACAAGAGCATCTATTCTGGCTTCAATTAAGGTTGATGGAGCATATCTGGCTGCATACCCATACATTAAGGCCAAAGCAGCATGAATGTCATCAGAATCATCCATCCTGGCTCTATCAGCGAAAAAAGACAGAAATCTGCACCCAGCAGAGCATCATAATTTTAGAGCAACAGGCATAAACTAGCATAATTAAACTTTAATGGACAGATATTTAAAGCACAAAGACTATATATATAGAAAGAGAGAAGAGAGCACTAATCTGGCCAAAATATCTTATCTTTGGTAGGACAGCTACTTACAGAGAATAATAGGTTATGATAAGGTATCTTGAAAGTAAACTGCTTCTTAAAATTTTCAAGACTCCTTGTTTATGCTGACACAACACTTTCCCTACAGTCTGTATGAGTGTTATAGTGGTTACCAATGTACGCTATATCTATTCTTTGGAAAGAAATATGAAAAACTTTTGCATGCTGTCAAAGGTTTTGTATATATATCTTTGAGGAAAATTTGGACAGAACTGGAACATGAAGGACGTAAAAGATATGAAGGAAAGAAAGAAGGACAGGAGTTGTCATAATCATTTTTCGTAGTCAGATAAATGTTTATCTGTCCATGCACATCCCCCCACGCACATACATAGAGAAGGAGTAAAAGTTATATCAAATGTTTAAGGCATACACCTCTGAAAGATACTTTGCCCAACATTATCAAGAATGTCTTTCAGTTTCACCAAAACAGTATCCAAGTGGGATGCTGCAACCTGACAGTAATAAAAATTAAATAAAGTTTAGATGTGACTTAAAAAAGAAAAACAGGAACAATGCTTTGAACTATATTTACCAATCCAATAGCTTTTGCCAAACCGAGCCTATTAGTTGGGAATGCAATATTGGCTTGCTTGTACATTAAATCAATCTTAGCACGAACATATGCCTTGTCATCAACTTTCTGAAGAAGCATGCCAAGACACCTGCAACCGAGAAAAAAAAAAAAAGGAAAATAAATAAATTAATTTCAAAATTTTCAGTTCTCAAGCTTTATGACGATTTCAAACTTAGCTAACTAAGTAGAAAGTGGCCAAAGGGCACGACCTTCAAATGTTTCCAAACAATGAGAGAGAGAGAGAGAGAGAGAGAGAGAGAGAGAGAGCATGAAAGTTGTTTTTTTTTTTTCCCTTTTTTTTTGGGGGGGGTGTTAGGTTGACCTAGAGGGGTCTAGCCTTTCGGGAACAATGTTAACAATCGACTATGGCAAAATCACCAAAGTCTGGCAGAGGAATGAGAACCAAGACAATCTGGAACAAGAAAGAAAAAGAGAGGGAGACACAGAGAGAGAGAGAGAGTGCAGAAGGTAAGGACAGTAGCATGGTGAATGCTTGATGCCAGACCCTCCAAAGGAGAAGTGTTTATATAGATGAGAAAAGAATCCTTTTAGGCAGGAGTCAAGGTTTTGAATCTATTAGGAGGATGTTTGACTTTGACTTAGCGTGTCATAATGGGAGAAGGATTTCTTGCTTGATTTTCTCTTTAGATTAATTGGATGAATCCCAATGGTCTCCTGATTCTAACCTCCAATCGACTAAATTCCTGATGACCCTACAAGTGGTTAATTAGTTAGATATATCCTCGGATCTTGCTCCAAAACCAAGAAGAACATATGTCCCCGTAGGAGGGCTAATGCCGCGGGTAAATTACCACGTGAGCCTCCACGTTTAGCTAGCACAGCACACGAGGCCATGAGCCCCAGTGAAGTAACCTTGGGCCATATGGCCGCGACCTAGGTACCTACAATATTTATCATAATTCCTCATTCAATTGCACCCTTTTAGTACATTTCACATATATCTTCATCAAAATTTCTCATTCAAGTCCACTCTTCCATTGTGTTACAATGTATTCAGAATTCATCCAATATAAAGAAATTAAGCATTACAATTAAAGAGTAGAGAGCAGACTTGGGAAAATGTAAAGTAGAATACCAAGCCAGGTTAACCAACAATTCAGTATGAGTACTATCATCTAAACATTGTTTTTTCTAGTATTCATATCTTCAAACAGGAAAAAGCTTGCTTCCATTTTTATTTTTATTTTTTATTTTTTTATTTTTTTTATTTTTTGGAATTTTCAAAACATCAGAATAAAGGAGTAGTTATGCAAACAAAATTCAATGCATTAATACCGGTGAAGTATTGCTGAATGCTCATCATCAGTCTTATAGAGTTCATACTGTCTGGCAAAAGCATTTCCCAACGAAATCAGCCAATCAGTATCTTGAATCACATCCAAAGATTCTGCAAGAAACTAATCAATAAACAAATATTAATTATTGACACATGAGAGTAAGGATGGGTAATAAATTGATTACCTTTTTCCTTTTCTTTTCTCACATGGCACTTGGAATGAATTTACTTTAATTTTCAATCATTGTAGCATCTCAAGGCAACTGGCGTGTTCCAATGGGCTCATTGAAATACTACCATAATAAGTGATATGGATCTTGTGAAGTACTTGTAAAAAAATTTTGTGAAGTATCTTATTACCTCAAAATAATTCAAGTACAATAATGAAGTTGCAAGTCAAATCGCATAGAAAATAACAAAGATCTAAAGTCCAATATTCATAATACATTTTATTCCGCACAAAGGATTTTCTAACACGTAGGCAATCAATATTGATGGGGTGACAAAAAGGCATCCAAAATTAAATGTCAAATTTGACAAAGGTTAATAAACTTACACTAATTATCATGTCATCCCAAGTTTCTTGATATGAAGGATCCTGCTTCAGGTCTTCTGTGTCACTAACATAGGCTTTCATTTTTGGAATCTAGAGCTTACGAAACAAGGAAATAAGTTAGAATCAAAAGTATGGTCATTTTCTAGTAAAGCCTTTAACATTCAAATTGTCATTAAAAATTTGAGGTATATATTGAACAATTTGCAATCGTAATGTTTAGTATCCTGTATATTTTGCTCAACGGTAGTGAAAGTTTGTCCCCATAACAAGACTAATATTTGAACTCAAAACAAAAACCAATTATACTGCAAAATAGATTGTGAGTACATAATTCTATACCTCATCTTGCCAAAACAAGTTGATATTTTTTGGGAAGAGAGGTGCCAGATAGCATAGGACCTGCATGTATATATCAATGCATATTGTATCAGACGCTTCTACAATCATTGGAGCTCACTAATGGAGATGCTGAAAACAAACAACATCTCAGGTGATGAAATTTGGTCTACGATGAACCAAAACCGGCTAGTGCATTGATCAGAATCATATCACGCAAAAAAGCACTATGAGAAGAAACCATTTTCAATCAGATATTTATACAATCAAAGGAGCTCACTCATGGAGATGCCGAAAACAAATAACATTTCAGGAGATGAAATTTGGTCTAAAATGAACCACAGTAGAACCATCTAGTGACTGGATATATTTGATCAGAATCATATCATGCAAGAAAACACTTCCAGTAAATTTCTAGGTTAATTGCTTTCAATTTCCAGTAAAATCTAAATCTATTTAAATGCATCGCAGATGAACATAAAAAAATTCCTATGTGCCTGACAGGTTAGCAAAGCACTAGCTTTGAGACTCACTTTCAACCTGATCCGCGCCTTTTGCTAGAAATTTCACTTTCCAACAAACACCAAGGTTTGTTTCATTCCAAATTTTCATTTGTCACCTCCCTTTACTTAAAATGTTTCTCAAGTCCTAAACTGTCTTCTCTTTATTTTTGGATTGTAATTTCAGATTGGTTAACAAAATATTTAACTCTTTTGTTATGACCTTTTCACAACCATAAACGTGATTTGACAATATAGTTGCATTGTATTCACCAACGCGTATACAATATACGGATCAATATCCTAATATCACTCCCCCAGTTTGGGTATCATGCAACAATTTCTACCATTTTGCAACAATGGCCATGGTGGTTCCAGCAGCATAATGCACTCTCTAAATTTCACGTCCTTACCAAGGACTAAAATTTCTTTCCAACAGGTTTTTTCAAATTAGCATGGAAATGGACATACTTGGAAACATTTTGAAATATTTCAGAAGCAGCACAAAATATGAAAATGCATTATAATGTTTATCAGATAAATTCAAATCTATCTAAACATACGAAAACCTAATTGTAAAATGATTAACAATTTATTATTTTGGTATATTTTGTGTATTTTGGTGAGTTTTAGATGTTTGATGAAAATATTTAAATTATTATTCCATTAGTGTGTCATTTTGATAACAGGATAAACATATGCTTTTTTGACTGTTTCAAGGAAAAGAAACAATATTTTGTCCCATGGTCCTTAGTTAATGGCAAGTCAAAGGTGGCTCTTTACCTTAGACACTTAAGAAGAATTACACAAAGATATCATGATATCATGAGTGGGCAAATGGT
>QLOD02000038.1:4633968-4645305 GCA_003260245.2 Sideroxylon spinosum | reverse complement strand
AGGAACTATAAGTGGAAGTTTTCATAAGTACACCAATGTGCTACAATACAAAAGCAGTAGCTGTACCGATTGCAAAGAATGGATGCATATGCAATAAATGAAGAACATGCACCACTTCACATGTAACATAGAATGCAACGGAATATTATTATGACATACCAGCCTATCTCTGTGAAACAAAGATTAAGAGAAGTTATTTTCTGAAGAAGAAATGATAAACAATAAAAGAGAATAATATTATCAAGGATGGAGGGAGACAAAAATAAGAAAATAATTTTCAAACCTTTAGATCCCTTGACGCTGCCCAAACTCTCAATAAAAGCTCAAAAGCAGAATTCAGAAATGACCTGTACTAGATAACATCATCATGAATGAACAGTTTGTACATATCATAAGAAACACAAAATAACCAGAGAACACACAGTTGGTCTCACATGACATCACTGTCCAGAAGTGGAAGCAAAGGGAAATCCACACTATATTGCCAACAAGCCTGACACCAACACTTAAATGCTGTAAATGAATAAAAAAAAAATCAAAAGTTAGCTAGCTCAAAAATATAGAAAATATACGTAGAACAGAATGATGTTAAATACAATAATGCTATATCCACAAAATATCAATTTAAGAAATTTGGCAAAATGCTTAAATTCAGTTTGAAGGTAAACATTTAAAAAACTGGAACTAAATTTGAACCATAATAAAGGAGGATAGGTCAATTAACCATTACAAGCCAGTTTATTGACCCACAATGATGAGACTGCCAGAAGTTAATATATGTTGTGAATCTACACAATCTCATCAACTAACAGCTATTATTATAGTACTTAAATTTTCATACGCCATCATAATAATTCTCTACAGCTATGATGAACAAAAAGTGGCAGTATCTTCAAAGAAGAACTTAAACTTATTCAATATATTAGTCTAAGAACATAACTTTTTTCTGGTTACTACTAGAATGCAATAGGACACCTACAGTGAATAGGAAGAAGAGCAAAAGTGGCAGTTAAAAAAATCTCCTGTAATTGAAAATCTCATATACTCTGTCCCAAAGCAACAAAATGTTGATGTTGTTATGCGTAGCCGTACATCTCAGGAAGAACTAAATAAGAAATAATGTTAACATAAAAGGAATTGTGGACTCTAGACTCTAGCCTATGCCTCTTGACTATAAGGTTTTCAAGTATCCTTGCTTGCATATTCCCAATTACATCAAGGAAAACTGTTTAAAGAATCATTTAGCACTCAAAAAAAGCATAAAATTCTAAACACGCTTTCCTATGAAACAAGAGAGAATCTCAAAACAACTTAAAATACACCTAAAGGCCTGTTTGGTGCTAAAAAAAAAAACCTGAAAACTCTGAAAATCTCTAAAAGCAATTCACTTTTTATCTCACTACACGAACTCTACACTTTATCTTACTTTATCTAACTTTTTACCACACCAAACACCCTTTAAGTTGTCGAATTCAAGGTCAAACAAGTCCAACCCACAAATTGATCAAATTCAATAAAATAGGTATTTTTCCACTTTCTAATGTAAAAATCGACACTTGGGGTTGTTTTATGTGACCAAGTAAGGCCATACCACCATTCAATGGTGTGCAGAAAGGGAAAGGTAAAGCTCTGTGCTAGGGCTCTCGAAAGCCCACATCTTCTGCATCGTAGTGGCATTGGACCAAGGTTATAAAAGCGAAATTCCTCTGGCTTATCACATGCCTTACATGGGAAAGTTCCTTCATGATAATACCTAAAACAAAATCTCATTTCCCCCCCAGTGCCATTGGAGCACTCTCTGATACAAGTTGTGGGCATAACCAATGTCATACCTCATGCCCTCCCCTGCTCACTCTGTTTTTATTCATAACCCAATTTCACTACTATATCTACCTGTGGCCACCCTGATGGAGAAGAAACCTGGGCCACTCTCTACAAGTTCATTCCAATTGGCCTCTATAATTGTTAGGGTTAATCCAATTGTACAGTTCAACTACTTTTAGTAATTTGAGTGCTGTGCAGCAGTGTGTGAATGGCACCTGCAAGATTAGTAATGTACTAAGTAGCTGTTCTATCGAGGATTCAAAATTCAGGGAATCATTTTGAGGATGAGATTTCAAATATGTGGAGCCTCCATTGCCCACGGATAAATCAAATGATTAGCTGAGGGGAGAGTTTTTCAATTGTTAGCTTGGTGCAAAAGGCTTCTTGCTCCTTTTTCAAGCCCATCGCGAATTTGATATGGTAGGGTACTACTCATCACCCTGCCGGTGGCTACCATTACCTCACTTAAAATGCCGCCAGCTTTGCCTTCCTAATCAAAGCATCCGCGATCTGGTGGTCCATCCAAGCTTACACTCTAGCACCATATCAACCAAACTTGGTTTGTCTTGCTAGCCATCATCATTGTTTTGGTGTGAGTTTCCTTCAGTTCAGAAAGTCACACGTGGCCACATTATCCGTCTTGACCACAAATCTTGAGCCGCCCCCACATTCTCAAGTAGTGCACTATTGCTGTCATTTCCTTTTATTGGACCGTGCCTCTCGGTCTCATTGAATTTTCTGCCCTGACTTGTGGCTTACCTTATTGTGTACTAGCACACCACCTATGGCATAGCCTGATGCATTCATGTATACTTCAAAATGGCCAAGTGTAAACTAAAATTTGGGGTCATTCATCACTGACTGCTTTAGAACTTCAAAAGCTCTTTGACACTATTCTGATCAGTGGAGTGTTATGATCGATCATGCATCCTTCTTTAGGAGATTTTTGAGTGGAGCAAAGCTCTCTTCGAATAACTTATGATGAATCTCTGGCAATAGTTTATACACCCTGAAAACGATCTTAGCTCAGTCACCTAAGTAGATGCTTGTCACTCCTTAATGGCTCTGATACCCATCCAATGCCTTAGGAATAGACTTTCCTTCTGCCCAAAAGAACGTTTCTCTTTTTCACATAGTAAAAAAGAGGTGATTTGTTATATCCAAAGTTAGTTAGTTAGTAGCTTACTGAATAAAGCCTTGTATGGCTGTAAATTCTGTTATACCAGCATAAGAGGTAGTTGAGAAGCTAACTAGAAGTTAGTTAGTTAGTTAGTTAAGAACTTGCGGAGGAAAAAGTAGTTAGTTACCAGCTTAGAGGGAAGCATGGCTATAAATAGCAAAGGAGAACCATTGTAACGGGGTGTGAAGGACAATTTCAGTTCAGTTCTTCTTCCATTCATTTCAATTCTGTTATCTTCTTCCCTAGCCATTACATTTGGTATCAAAGCAGTCCGGTTCTTGGCCTGCTGTTCAAGTAATCACCATGGCCGACAGAACTAGAGCAGCGCAGGAAGCTAAGAAGGTTGATGAAGCTATTCAACTGCTGAAGGAAGGAAATGAGAAAAATGTAAAAGTAATTGGGAAAATCAAGAAATCTCTCAGAGATTTGGGGGATATTAAGGAGATGATTGTAGCCATGAGTATGAAGCATGATCAAATGGCAAGCCATGTATATGGAAAATCACACCAAGAAGGAAGTGAAGGTTCAAGACTGCAGCAACCAGAACCATCAGAGCATGTTCAAGCAAGATTTCAAGTTCTGGATGAATATCCATTAAGGTCAGAAAATCCACATCATGCTCCTTTTCCTTTTTATCAAAGGTTTGGAAAGATTGAGTTTCCTCGATTTTATGGTGAAAACCCACGTGGATGGTTGTATAAATGTGAGAGGTTTCTTTAGTACAATACAGTGAACAACGTGGATAAGATAAAACTGGTAGCCCTGCACTTAGAAGACTCATCTTTACAATGATTTTGGCGGTTTGAAAAATGCCACCATCAAATCACCTGGGAATTGTCTAAACAAGGTCTTTTGTCAAGATTTGGCCCAAATTCTTATGAAGATGCAACTGGAGAACTAACTAAACTTAGGCAGACCACTATTGTAAAAGCATATCAGGAAAGATTTGAGGTTTTGGCAAATCAAACCCAGAATCTGCCAGAATCCTTCTTTGTTAGCTGTTTTATAAGTGGACTCAAGGATGAGATTCGACCTGGGGTATTAATGTTCAAACCAGCTTCTATCAATATGCCATAGGACGGTGAAACTAAAAGAATCCAGCATTGAAGCTCTCACTAAGAAATCAAGAATGAGGCCCAAAACAGATGTATCTTTGGGGGACAAACCATATATAGCAATGCAGGGCAAGTCAAGAGAGAGCTGTCCAAGGAGTTCGAAGATAAAAGAGCCAAAGGATTATGATTTAAATGCACTGACAAGTATACTAGAGGGCATGTATGCAGCAAGAAACAGTTGTTTGCTACGGAAGGAGAAGGAGAGGATCAGGCACAAGTTTTTGAAGAAGAGGAGGGTGAAGAGCAGTTGCCTAAGAAGAATTTTAGATTTCTTTAAATGCCATCACAGGCTCGATTTCCTAAAGAACTATGAGAGTGAGGGGTAATGTGAAGAAGAAACTCATCATAATCTTGATCGACTCAGGAAGCACGCATAATTTTTTGAGTGCCGAGGTAGCCAAGAGGACCAGCATTGAGATGGAGGAAACTGACCCCTTGCCAGTATCAGTTGCTGAAGGAACACGGCTATTGAGCACAGCCATATGCAGGAATTTCCAACGGGAGATGCAAGGGACTACTTTTCAAGCTGATGTGAGAATTCTGCAATTAAAAGGATGTCACATGGTGTTGGGTATACAGTTGTTAGCAATGCTGGGACCAGTCAAATGGGATTTCAAGAACCTCAACATGGAATTTTTTCTCAGTGGAAGAAGGCATGTGTTAAGAAGGGGAAGGGGGGAAGGAAAGAAGAAATAAAGGTGGTGAGTTTTGGAAAGATGAAGAAGTATTTACAAAAGCAACCACAATGAGTAATAGATCAAATCTATTCATTACAAGCTGCTAACAGTGAAGAAAAGGGAGACCATCCACAGGAATTGGAGGCTCTACTCTCAGATTTCACAGAAGTGTTTCAAGAGCCAAAGGACTTACCTCTTACCAGATCTCATGACCACTGCATTCCTCTCAAACCAGGAGCTGAGCCTACAAATGTCACGCCTTACAAGTACTGTCATTTCCAAAAGGCTGAAATTGAGAAACAAGTAAAGGAAATGCTAAATTCTAGAATAACAAGACCTAGTCTTAGCCCCTATTCTTCTCCAGTGCTACTTAGTAAAGAAAAAAGATGGAACTTGGAGAATGTGCATAGACTACAGGCACTTAATAAGGCTACTGTTAAGGATAAATTCTCAATACCAGTTATAGATGAACTATTGGATGAATTATGTGGAGCAAAGTATTTTTCTAAATTGGATTTGGGGTCCAGATACCATTAAATCAGAGTTCACCCTACTGACATTGAAAAAACTACATTTAGGACTCATGATGGGCACTATGAGTTCTTAGTAATGCCATTTGGGCTTACTAATGCCCCTTCTACATTTCAAAGCCTGATGAATGAAGTCTTTAGACCCTTCCTAAGGAAATTCATACTAGTATTCTTTGATGACATCTTAGTATATAGTTGGGAGGATCATTTGCAGCAACTTGCAGATTACTCTGCAAAGACTTAAGCAGCAGCAATTGTTTGCTAGAAGAACTAAATATGTGTATGGAAAAACTAAGGTGGAGTACTTGGGGCATTTGGTATCAGTAAAGGAAGTTTTTGCAGAACCTAACGAACTGCAAGCTATAAACTTTTGGCTAGTACCAACAAACATCAAGGAACTGAGGGGATTTTTAGGCTCACAGGATGGTACAGAAGATTTATCCAAAATTATGGCAAGATCTGTTCTCCTTCACTGTTTACTTAAGAAAGATTCCTTTGTGTGGACCTCTGAAGCCCTTCATTCAGCTCAAGGGAAAAATGAAGACAACCCCTGTACTAGCCCTACCAAATTATAGTAAAGAATTTGTTTTAGAATCAGATGCTTCAGGAACAGGTCTAGGGGTTGTGTTGATTCAAGATGGCCATCCAATAGCCTACTGGAGTAAGGGAATTTCAGAAAGGGATCAAGCTCTTTCTACTTATGAAAAAGAACTGATGGCAGTGGTAATGGCAGTACTTAAATGGAGATGTTACCTTCTGGGCAGACACTTTATTATTAGAACTGATCATCAAAGCCTTAAATATATACTGGAGCAGAGGATGGGCACTCCTTTTCAGCAGAAATGAATAACTAAGCTTTTGGGATTTGATTATACTATACTGTCTAAGCGTGGTAAGGATAATCAAGCTGCTGATACCTTATCTAGAATCCTGTGGCCACAATTCATGCCTTGTCTTGTGTCTCCACCAGCTAGGTAGAAAAGGTGAAGCTCAGTTGGGAGGAAGATAGGGATATCCAGCATTTGATTCTAGACCTTCAACAAGGACAAGCTCATGCTGGCTATGCTTCGGAACAAGGCAATCTAACCCATCATAACAGATTGGTGATAGGAAAAACACCACTCACAAGACAGCTTACTCAGGAATTCCATTCCTCACCTTTGGGAGGGCACCCAGGTGTAAGTAAAACAATAAGAAGGTTGCACAAGAACTTTTTATTGGAAGGGACTGCAACAAGATGTAGCAAGTTTTGTCTCGGAATGTGATATATGTCAGAGATATAAAGGGTAAAATGTGAAGTACCTAGGACTATTGCAGCCCCTAGCCATCCCAGACAGAATCTGGAGTGATATCTCCATGGATTTAATTGATGGATTACCAAATTCACAAGGCAAGACTACGATTTTTATGGTACTTGACTGATTAACAAAATATTGGCATTTCATGGCTTTAGCCCATCCATATACAGCTATAGAAGTGGCCAAGGTGTTCTTCGATCAAGTATTTAAGTTGCATGGTCTTCCTTCTACCATTGTATCAGATAGAGATGCTGTGTTCACCAGTCATTTTTGGCACGAACTCTTCAATTTACAAGGGTGTAAACTGTGTCTTAGCACTACCTATCACCCACAAACAGATAGTCAAACAGAAATTCTGAACAAATGCTTGGAGAACCACCTAAAGTGTACGACTAGAGACTGCCCTAGACAGTGGGTTAAATGGCTCACATTAGCTGAGTGGTGGTAAAACACCACTTACCATTCTGCCATCAAAACCACCCCTTATTTTGCAGTTTATGGACAGGAACCTCCTGACCACACCTTCTGTGTTTCAAGGCCCTCTTCAGTGGCAGCAATAGATAACTGGATGAAGGAAATGAGGGACATTATCAGCCAACTGAAGGAGAATTTGACTCAGGCACAACAAAGGATGAAGCATTATGTTGACAAAGGAAGATCTGAGAAAGAATTTATGGTTGAAGATTAGGTCTATCTCAAGTAACAACCCTATAAACAGTTCACAATGGCCCTACCGAAGAATATGAAGCTGTCTCCTAGATTCTATGGGCCATACCAGGTGTTGGAAAGAATTGGGTCAGTGGCCTACAAGCTGCAACTACCAAAAGAAGCAAAACTTTATCCAGTATTCTATGTTTCAATGATTAAAAAGAAGCTAGGAGCTACTGTGACAGCTCACACCAACCTGCCACTAGTTAGTCCAAAGGGCAAGCTGCAATTGAAACCTATGGCTATTTTGGATAGAAGAGTAGTTAGGCGAGGGAACAAAACTATGGATCAATGGTTAGTTCAATGGAAGAATTCATTTCCAAAAGATGCGACTTGGATTGATCAGTCAGAAATGCGAGTAAGGTACCCCCAGTTCCAGCCTTGAGGACAAGACTAATTTCAAGAGGCAAGGAATGTTATATCCAAAGTTAGTTAGTTAGTTAGTAGCTTACTAAATAAAGCCTTGTATGGCTGTTAATTCTATTATACCAGAATAGAAGGATGTTAATTCTGTTATACCAGAATAGGAGGAAGTTGAGAAGCTAACTAGATGTTAGTTAGTTAAGAACTTGTGAGGGAAAAGTAATTAGTTACCAGCTTAGAGGGAAGTCGTGGCTATAAATAGTAAAGGAGAACCATTGTAAAGGGGTGTGAAGGAATATTTCAATTCAGTTCTTTTATTCATTTCAATTCTGTTATCTTCTTCCCTGGCCATTACATAATCCTACCTTGATGCCTTAAAAAAGGTCCATAGGTGGCTAATGTGGTTGTTTTATGAATGGCTATAGCCCACAAACAAAGTATACCACATGTTGTCTAAGTACAGGTGGATAGCTCATTATGGAGGGCGTAGAACATGGTAGCGGCATTGCTAAGTCCAAAAGGCATGACCAAAGCATCAAACACCCTTCATTAGTAAGCTTGCTTGCTTGTCACACAGATAGTCTTGGCTCCTCTCCTTCCATGATACACACTTGATAGTAGTCTGATCGTAGATCCAACTTTGAGAAGTATCTCACGAATTCACAAATTTCTTAAGCATTTGCCCCTAGGCCAACGCATTACAAATCTTAGAGAATATGGTATCAAAATTGGGTTTTGGGATGACTCATGCCCCCTTTCATCTAAGACAAAAGTGCTTATCAATTTCTCGATAGTGCACCTGTTTGCCTCTATACATGTGAGTGGCGGTAACATTGGGTCATGTTAGAATATATCCCACATCAATAAAATTCAAGCCTCTCAAACTAGCATAAGATCCTAATGGATCTCTTCACCCATTACCAATTAGTTTTGAGTTGAATGCTTTAACATAGGACATAGAATATTTGTTCAAGGTTTTATATGCTACTATAATACTATCTAGAATGGCAGTGTCCTTTTCTCATACAGGTCAAATATGCACTAATGTTGGCAATGTTTTCAAACTCAGACAAGCCAATTAACTAGTAACCAGTTCAAGAAACAGTCTAATAGGCAATAAAACTGATCGACCCATCATTAAACTGGGTTGGTAAACCCAATAACAGTTTGGGCAAACCAGACGGTTCATGTTATCTATATTTGTAAGTTTCATTTTACAGTTTTTTCCTCCCATTTACAACTTTACACACTTTGAGTCATCATTTAGGGTTTTCATTCATCATTCAAGCCTCTAGCAATCTAGTTCCATCTCATATCTAGGTTGAATTTCTCTCTTCCAATCTTCCTCACTCTCTCTTGCTTTTATTTCTTTAATCTCGACCTATTTGTAACGGTCCAACGTGTTCCGTTCATTTTTTTTCTCTTCAACGCACATAGAAGCCAAGGTCACACATAAAGATAGTGTTGAGTTAACCTAATGTACTGTTGGACTCATTTCTTAAAATCATAAGCTTTTACAACAATTGGTGACATATGCATCCATTAAAAAATACAATGATGATTAAATTAACAAGGCAGTTTCGTGAACTATATGAAATAATGAGGCAAAAGGGGCTCACTATACCATTTGCAAAAATTGGCCGGTTTGTATCTTTTACATTTCCAAGGATAGGCAAAACCCGTGAAAGTACACCTTTCAAGCGCGGTGTAAACTGCAAAGCTTCAATTAGAGAAGAAAGTTTATAACACTTTAGTTTGCAAAAACTCATTTCAAAAATTCGAAGTTGATGAGACAAGAAAGAAGGAGGCTCAATGACTCACCATCAGCAGAAGCAAAGTCTGCAAGTACTTGGATCATAGCTGGAAGAGCTGAGTTTGGCCCAGAGAGATGAAGAAATAATTCTTCCATCATCTGCAAAAGCACAAGGCAAAACTTAGGAAGATTCAGCATGGAATCTCAAGAAAAAGGTGACACAGAGAGACCTATGCGAGGTCAAAGATATCCAATTTCTGATAGATCAGGATGCAAGGTAAAAAATGTTTCCATCTATAAAAAATTAAAATGATGACTAACATAGCTTACCCCTTCCTTAATATTAGTAAGTTCCGGAAATATTCATTTCCCTACTGGATCAAGATATAGAACGAAATAATGTTAAGAACAAGACTCAAGCAGACGAAAAGCCATTCAGTGAAAACATTCTGAAAATATAGTGGCTACAATTCAGTGGCAATGAGATTTAAGAAGGGTTGCAAGGGTATCATTTCAATAGATTCCTTTAGATTATATACCATAAGTACTGTTAGAAGTTGTTTCACATTGACCCATTAAAAAAGTTACTTGTTCCATATAAAAAATGAACTTCTCTCACCTTAACACTTAAATTTTAAGGTTGAACCCCTCCTCTTATGTGTTGTCACTCTTTTTTACAAATACAAATATATATGGGCGTATAGCAACTATTTTTTTTGGTTAGAAAAAATCAAATAAATACATCAGTATAACTTTTTCAGCTAAAATGCAAGAAGCATTTTCTTTCAAACATGGAAGGATCAGTCCAAGGAACTGGTAGATGTTCTATGGTTGGCTCATTCTTGCATTTCAGACTTCAATTATTCAATCACATTAGACATATCGCAACCTCAGTTTTTCTGAATACTAGTGAACTTTTCTTCTTACTTCCTATATGCTTCTTTCATTTCAATTTTAAATTACGAAAAAAATCTTACCTATTAAATTTTCATATCAATAGGAGTTTTATACACAATTTTACCTCAACCAACATTTGCGTCAAGAGGTCTAATAACACATAAGAAAATGGGTCTCACCCTTAAAATTTAGGGCCTGTTTGATAAAGCTGTCAATTTTCAATTTTTGTATTCAATTTTTATACTTAGTTTTCAGATTTTGTGCGTAGTTTCAGTTTTTGTGTTCATTTTTTTATTTTTTATTTTCATTGCTATAGTAGAACAAAAACAAAATGAAAACGTATTAGGAAATATAATTACTGGCTAGTAGTTATGATGTTGCAAGAGTAGTCCACAGAGTTAGTGTGGTTGGAGGTAGGTGGCGAGAGCAAACAGTGATAGTCAGAGGTGGATGACGATGGAGGTGGGTGGCGGTGGTGGTCAGAGGTGAATAGCAATGGACGGCAGAATGAGGATAGCCCGCAGCGATGTCGTGGTCAAAGGTGGATGGCCGATGGTGATGATGGCCGGAAGTAGTAGCGGCCGACGACGGTGGCTGAAGGTGGGTGGTAGTTGACAATGGGTGATAGTTATAACTAGTGATAGAGGTGGAAGAAAATAAAAACTTGAAAAAATATCTTGCCTTTAATGTTTCCACAAAAGGGCAGTCCGGTACACGAAACTCCCACCTATGTGGGGTCCGGGAAAGGGTTGGGTCACATTGGGCCTATTGTACGCAGCCTTACCCTTTATTGAAGGAGACTGTTTTCACGACTCGAACCCGTGTCCACAAGATCACACGGCAGCAACTCTATCGTTGCACCAAAACTCCCTTTCACTTTAATGTTTCCATAATTTTTATAATTTTTGAAAAACGTTTTTCAATTTTTTGGAAACTGGCAGCTGAAAACAAATTTACCAAACGAATTTTCATGTTTAATTTTCAAAAAAATA
>QLOD02000038.1:4586613-4597318 GCA_003260245.2 Sideroxylon spinosum | reverse complement strand
TTATGGAGGGGATGTGAATACCGTACAAAAAAGAAAGGAGAAACCAAGATATCTTTCCAATCCTCTATAATGTAAAATGCAAGTGTAAATGCCTTATCCTGCCACTTCCTAAACCTCTGCATGATCTCAAGATGGACCTTGTTTTGTTTCATTTTTCCTTTTTGAGAGGGAGAAATTATTTAGTCTTTACTTCTTCTTTTTTTCCCTCGTTGTCGTACACTTTTTTGATTGGTCGTTGAAATTCGTGCATGTCTGTGTGATTATCCAATGTCTATTGATGTTGAATCAGCTAATTGAAGAAAGATGAAATTGGCAGTCTGGTCCTGGTCAAGTCCATTTATTGGTTGTGAAAATGATAGATAATTGCTTATTACTATTATTGTCGTAATTTTTTTCTCGTTTTTTGGTTTGAGATGTGAGCAGAGATGTGAGCAGCGCTTTGAGCATCTAAAATTTTTTTTTGGTGAGTACTGAGCATCTAATTTTTTTGTGGGAGTAAGACCATGTAAATTTTATGTAGAAGGCATTGACCATGTAAATTTTATGTAGAAGGCATTCTCCCTACTGCAAGGTGCATAAATTCTTCCTGTCAACAGCTACACATGGAAAATTTTTTCATTAAGATTTTGGGTTAAAATTGCCTCGGATTTGATGATTCTGTTTAGTGAATTTTTTTTTTTTAGTTTATTCAATTGAATGTTTAGTTGAACCTTTTCCTCTGATAGCTGTAAATGTTAAAAGTTATATTCTGGATATGAGTCTCAAATCACACTTGAGACTTTTTCGTTGTAACTAATTCTATTTTCTTGTACTTACCTTCCTGTCCTGTGGTTTTTGCCAGTCATATTGGTTGAGTTGTTTCATTAAAACTTCTATCATTCTATACTATGTAGAGTATTTGGAATGCAAGGAATATGAGATGTGGGGTTTGCATATGCTTTTGTTTTCTGGAATATCTTTAGTCTTTCATTGGTGTTTACTGTTCTCCCTACAATTATTTGCAATTTATAATCTTCAGCCGTTACTGAAAAGGTGCAACTTTCAAATAACTAAATCTAATAATTCCTTCCCACCACTTCCTCCTGATAGGTCAAAAAGCAAAGAGTTTCCAGAGAAGTAGAAGGGTCTCTTTCTCGCCCCAATAGGTCAAGGACAAGGAGCATCATACTTTAGTTTTAAATATTTTTTGAGCATCCTGTGTTTGTTTGATAGCTCATGAGAACGATTGGAGCGGTTGGTATCTTTTAAGGAACTGGGACCTTTTGGGTATTGTGTATGTCTGGCTCTGTGGCCATTCTTGGTGATGTGGGAGCACTTCCTTTGTCAGGCAGGACAAAATCTCTTGATGTTGTTTCCTCTAATGACAGAGATCACCCAACCAGCTTGACAAATGAAGAAGTTGCTCGTACTTCTTCTGAAACTGTGGGCTTTAGAGTTGGAGAACTCATACTTCCCAATGGGGAATCTTATTCCGGGACCCTTCTTGGCAACACACCAGAGGGTTCAGGGAAGTATGTTTGGTCAGATGGTTGCAAATATGAGGGTGAATGGAGACGGGGGATGAGGCATGGATCTGGCAAACTTCAATGGCATTCTGGAGCAATTTATGAGGGTGAATTTTCAGGTGGTTATATGCATGGGACAGGGACATACATAGGGCCTGATAATATAACATATAAGGGACGTTGGAGGTTGAATCTTAAACATGGGTTGGGATATCAAGCTTATCCTAATGGAGATGTCTTTGATGGATCTTGGATTCAGGGAACCCCAGAAGGGCCTGGCAAGTATACCTGGACTAATGGAAATGTTTATTTGGGTAATATGAAGGGCGGAAAAATGTCAGGGAAAGGAACTCTTACTTGGACAAATGGGGACTCATATGAAGGAAGCTGGTTAAGTGGTATGATGAATGGATTTGGAGTCTATACGTGGACTGATGGGGGCTGCTATGTGGGAACTTGGACACGGGGTTTAAAGGATGGAAAAGGAGCATTTTATCCAAAAGGCAGCAGGATTCCGGTTGCACAAGAAGTGTACCTTAATGCTCTGCGGAAACGCGGTTTGCTGCCAGATCTAAGAAAGCAGAATCAAGTTTCACACATTCATCATGCTTCTTCTGTTGATATGCACAATGTAAAGGTTGGTGGGAACCCTGGATCTCGTCGTAATTCATCTGACAAGCTCTCTAAGGGAAACCTATTAAATCTGGAGCAGTCTCGCACCACCAATGTTTCCTTAGAAAGACGCTGGAGTCTGGAGGTATCTATTGAAAAAGTTATTGGAGATGATTTATCAATGGGTTTGTTTGGTTCAGTTTCAGAAGGTGGAGAAAGTGAGGTCACTGAAAACGCTCCAATCCTTGAGCGGGAGTATATGCAAGGTGTTTTAATCAGTGAGCTTGTTTTAAATAATAGTTTTTCTTCAACATCCAGAAGAGCAAAAAGGCGGCAAAAGAAACTTGCAAAGGAGGTTAATAGACCAGGTGAGGCAATTATTAAAGGTCACAGGAGTTATGATTTAATGCTCAGTTTGCAGCTTGGAATCAGGTATGCTTGCTTTCTCAACTATTGTTAGTTTGCTTGTCCAAAGCTGTATCTTCTCTCAATTTACATCTGTTTTTCCTTCTCGTTCTTTTCACGTCATGCTGAGTGTTATGTATTATTTAATATATTCGTATTATCACTTGTTTTGATCTGTCATCCCTGTCGCATCACCACCTTTATTTGAGCAGAATGATATATGCTTGTTCTCTCAGTAATTATTTTCATATATATGCTTGATTCTGATCATCTATTTGAATATCCTATTCATGAATAATTCATCTGGATATGCTGGAGTTTTGTTTTTATATATATACATATTTTTTTTGAAGTCATTATTAGGGTTCTTCATAGGCCAAGGTTGAGACTGGATATATCTTTTGACTGGAGCATCGGGGAGTCCCAATAAAGAGCAGGCAATGTGTTTACTTCGAAATGAATTAGAATATAGTCACGTAAGAGTCAGAATTAGTTCATTGGATCATATAGAGGTTGTATGTTGATTTTTACACTGTTATCGGGCCAAACTTTTTACAGGATCAGATCCTCCAACTTTATGGATTTTAGTTTCCAAATCGAGCTTTAATGAAAGTGAAAGGAGAATAATAACTTTCTTGCCTTCAGGAGAAAGTTTTGTTTCAAAGTAAAGCTAACTTGCTATCATGTTGAGGTCAAGGTCCTTGTAGGTATCCTCTCTACAGGGTAGTGTTACCTATAGTGGAATCAGCTATTTAATTTTCTGAAATTGAAATAACACGAGCAGGAAAGAAGAGAAAGGGTTGAAACACTTGGGAGTTAGGAAAGGCATAAAAAATTCTAACATGATGAGTTTTTAACTTCTCTTTTTATCTACTTTGACAGAATGTTTTTCAATTTGACCTAAGAGGAAACCGTGAAGGAACATTTGAAGATTTTTATTTAATTATAAAAAGAAAAATTGTGAAGATATTCATGAATACATAGGAAATGAAACAAGGATTGTTTTATTCTAATATATAAAAATTTGTAACAGGTTTGCCATTGTGCCAACACAAACATTTCGTTTCTAATGTATGCTTAAATAATTTTTTATATTTTGTCTTTATTTATTTATAATGGAGGTCATAAATTTCTTTCTGAGAAACGTTCTTGCAAATATCATATTAACAGAAACCTACATATTTTGCTACTTTAATCTCATATTCTGTTAAATAAGTAGATACTAAACATGCACTAGATTATCGTCAGATACACAGTGGGAAAAATCACACCCATTCATAGGCGAGAAGTACGGGCTTCAGATTTTGGCCCACGGGCCAGCTTTTGGATGAATTTCCCTAAAGAAGGATCCCAACTGACACCGCCTCATCAATCAGAGGATTTTAAGTGGAAAGATTATTGTCCTATGGTTTTCAGGTTAGTGGTTGAGTTCTGTACTTTAATATGTTCGTAAAATTGTGAGCACTTCTTAATTAAATTTATAGGCTTCTTAGGTTTGCATTTCTCTGTTGGCTGCTCAGAGGGTTCTGTATTTAGAGGTCCGTGACTAAAGGTCATCATTGGCTTATGGATGATGAATTGAATTACTTGGGAAAGTCTGTAATTAAAAATCTGTAAATGTTTTTGAGAGTTCAAACCCCTTCCCCTTGAGCATAATCATAGCTATTGCACTGCTTCCATGTTTTAGCTGTATACTTGTATAAAGAAACAAGAAATAAAGTTTGGGTTGCGTCTTATTGCACCTTACGTATAGGAGTGGCTTAAGGTGATGTGTGGTGTTCTTGTATTTATATATCATTAGTGCTGACTTGTGGAATGCACGAGACTATAGAATATTTTACAATGATAAAAAGTAATTTTTAAATATATTATAAAATATTCAATAACGTTGCATAGTTTCGTAAAATAACTATTGAGTTGGTTTCTTATATTTATATGTTTTATTGTCTTAGTTTTAGCGATTATAGGGTAAGTGTGGAGGTTAACTATCCTTGTAATTGATAAAATAATTTCAAATCTTGATAATGTTTTATTCTGAGTTACATTTACCTAAAACTCAGAAGGCTTATTTGCTCTTATTTTTAGGAATTTGAGGGAGTTGTTTAAGATCGATGCTGCTGACTATATGATGTCCATTTGTGGCAATGATGCTCTAAGGGAACTTTCATCTCCAGGGAAAAGTGGTAGTGTTTTTTTCCTGTCGCAAGATGATCATTTCATGATTAAGACACTCAGGAAATCTGAAGTAAAGGTGTGCTAACTCAGTTTTTTTACCTTGTGTATTAACTTAATTTTGATAACTATTGTTGTAAACTCGGGGCTTAAGTTGTTACAATACCAAATAGGTCAGTTTTTTGCAGTAAGGAAGCAATCACCTTGTAATTATGGTTTTATCAGGCCTATAAAATGGACCTTTATGAGGGAAAATGAATTCGATTTTGAATATTAAAGGAAGTTGGTTTCTCTCTCTCTCACTCTCCCCTACTCCTGCTTTGAGAGTATATTTCTGTGCTTTCTCTCATCCCTTACACTTATCTCCTATTGCCAAAGTGATAGTAGGAAAAATAGAGGGGGGAAAAAAAAAGAGAGAAAGAGAAAGAATGAAATTAGAAGCTATGAGAAAGGAAAAAAAGAAATTGTATTCTAATCTGTATGTACAACTTATATATATATAACCTATATTATGTCTGTGATATAACCGCATTTGACAGTATTTTATAGCTCATTCACTTACACGTGTACACTACTAAAGCCCTAAAGCCTATCTTTCTTCCTAAGTTCATCTCTCTATATTCTCTTTCCAAATCTCATCACCTTAGTATTTATTTATTTATTTATTTTTTTATATATCAGCATTGTCATTTTGCCCTATCAGGTGTTGAAAAAATTTGCATGAAGTCCAGACTACATTTCTCTTCCTTGAAAGCCAATGAAAGAAAGGGGAAAGAAATAGAAAGAGAGGATATACGGAAAAATTGAAAAGAAAACAAAAAAGGCAGTGACTACTACGGTACTGCCCAACTAGTGAGTCAAGAGATAGCGTGTTGCTTCATCTACAAAACAAATCCTCTCATTTTTTCTGATCTTCTAGGTAGCAGAACATAATTCTGCATCTTTTTCTTTATTTTATTTGCCTTACAAGGGTAGACAATTTTCAGAAAACTCGTAACGAGCTGATCTCTTTCACATGTTCTGCTAATGAAAAATTGAACAAGAATGTCCTATTATTTAGCACTAACTAGTATTCAACATGCAAATATGCAAGGGTTTAGCTTGGCCTATATGAGTATGTTATACTGGAATCTTCTCTTAGTATACTTATCAATCCTACGATTTATTTTTGCCTCAGCCTGCATTTTAGCATGTTGCCATCCATTTTATCTCCCACTGGTTAGTACACGACACTTCTTCTGTCTCTGAAGAGTGTAGTTAGTCACTGAAGAATGTTTTTTGTTTTTCTGTCCATGAACTGCGATTGAAGTTCAGGTTATCAAAATTCTTATGTAGGTTCTTCTGCGAATGCTGCCTGACTATCACCATCATGTGCGGACATATGAGAACACGCTTATTACAAAGTTCTTTGGTCTTCACAGAATCAAGCCCTCTAGTGGCCAAAAGGTGATGGAAACAGTAACTTATTGTATTATTGCAAGAGAACGTTATTCATTGTACGATGATGAAATAACTGCCCACAAGTTAACACAACCTCAATAAATGCAAGTTATTATAGCTTTATTAATTTCATTTTTATAAACTTTGTTGATCCCTCGTGTTAAGAGTTAACTTTATTGTGACTTAGCTCCTGGAATATGAAGGGTTCTCTTCTTTCAAACTGGAAATGGGGACAGATTTCATGTTCCCCTTATATTTTCCAACAGCTATTGTTTTATGAAATGGACTTTTAAGAAAGTGAAATTCCTTACAATTTACACAAGAATTTAACGCTTGTAAATTGATTCTTATGGTGCAGTTTCGCTTTGTGGTAATGGGAAATATGTTCTGCACAGAATTAAGGATCCATCGAAGATTTGATCTGAAGGGTTCCTCCCTCGGGCGTTCTGCTGACAAGGTTGAAATTGACGAGAATACAATACTCAAAGATCTGGATCTGAACTATTGCTTTTATTTGGAACCTTCGTGGCAGGAGGCTCTATTAAAGTAATTACTGCTTAAAATTGTCATTTCTTGTTTTATTGAAGGCTTTATTACATTAAGATGATATTTCTTGGTGCTTAACAGGGAGAATTGATGTTGAGATGTATCCAAGCAGTGTGTATGACACACTCCTCAACTGTAAACTAGGAGAGATCGTGGGTTCAAAACTTCGCGAAGTTTTCTCTCCCTCACGGGCCACCCACATAGGCTTTTGTCTGCACTTGCCTGATTCATGGGTATGTGGGGTGGTTCACAAGCTCAGGGTTTACTCTCTAGGGGTGAATCCCATGTGACTCTGTCTTGCAGAAGTTCCTCGTCATAAAAAAATATATAAATAACAAAACAAAAAATAAAAACAAACAAACAAACAAGAAGAATTGGAGCAAGAGAAGAAAGAAGAAGAAATTAAGCAAGAGAAGAAGTGGGGAAGAGAGATCAGGGGAGATTAGAGGAGAGGGAGAAAAATAGACACACAAGTCATCAAAATTCTCAAATCCTCAAGTCTGCCAATCAATCATCATTTTAGCAAATAAATAGTAAAACCCTAAGGCAAACTAACCATGGGCTAAGGCCGTGGATCAACCCGATAAAAACACAGTAAAAGTAAGCCCAATAAAACTAAGACCATAGGGATGTCCCTATCATCTTCTTTTCTTATGTTTATTAGGAACTGCAATTTTTGCAGTTGAACCTTAATATTAACTTAATTTTCATCTATTACACTGTTCTAGATCTGCATCCTTTGAAATGAACCATTTTTAGGAAAATTTTGACGATCCATCAAGAATTTCCTCGATCATGTTTGCTAATTGATGCCAGCTTCAAGTGTTAGATTTATTGTATCTCAAGGAGTCTATCAGAGCTTCTGTGTTTTAGGCTTCTAGCAATAATGAATAGCTTCATCTGACATCTTTCCTAGTTCAGTCTTCTTTTTGCTGTTGTGTTTAATTCATCAGTTCAGTGCGATATGCAGCAATTCTTAGTTCTTATCAAATGATGTTTATGGCCAAATATTAGTAGGAAAACAATCTGGCATTTAGATATAATTTCTCCTTTGTTGAAGGTGATCTAATTTGCATGGAAGGACCAACGCCGACTTATCAACGTGTGCAGTTCGTTGCAATTGTACTCGTGTTACAACTTTGTCAATTCTCATTGGTGTTTCAGAAATCGGAAGATTCAATCAAGCATATTGTTGTGAAAATGTCATGAAAATTAAAAACAGCAAGTATTATTCCCGACTCCTGAGCTGCTAGCAGTTCATGAGCATAGTTATATCTCATGCTGCCCCCGCAGTGAGCTATTTTAAATTTCAATGGAAGCTATATACTTAGATATAGAAAAATAAAATGATGATTTCCCATGGACGTTCAAGTACTACACATGAAATTTGTTTATCAATGTCCCCTGGTAGGGGTGGTCCCAAGGGTGGAGGAGCGGGGGCCACAACCTTCCCTAAGTTTTGAAAATCCTTTAATTTTTTTTTTGGAAGGTTTGAAAATCCTTTAATATATCATAGGTTTTAGGATTTTTTTCATGTAATATAGTGTTTGGTTCCCCCTTAAATTTTGAAAATCCTATAGTACCCTCATAGATTTTAAGATTTTTTCATATAATATAGTGTTTGACCCCTCCAAAAAAAATAAATAAATAAAAAATAAAATAATTTTTTTTTATTCTCCACTCAATACAAAATTCTTTACATTGGTCTCCTGCCCAAAATACTGGGTCCGTCACTGGTCCCTAGGAATAATTAAAGGATGAGGTTGTGTATTGACATCCTTTATCGTGTTACCTAAAGTTGGGAAAATACGTACATGTTAATGCCTAGGAAAGAATAACAGAAATGGATTCAGTTGTGAAGACAAAATGGAATGATTGTTTTTCAATGTTGTTTATTTAAATCTCTATGGTGTAATTAGCATGCATTTTAACTCTCATTATGCTGTTGTGTCTATCTTCTTCTTATTTAACTATCATTATGTAGGCAGATTGGAATTGATAGTAAATTTTTAGAAGCACAGCACATTATGGATTACAGCCTTCTGCTGGGTGTTCATTATCGAGCCCCTCAACACCTTCGATCACGTATGTCTTACAATCAAAATAGAAGAGCAGATGGGTTGGGAATTGTTGCGGAAGACGGTGAGTTTCATATCCAGCAACTGATTTTATCCAGTAATTTAATATTTGCCGTTTGAACTTCTTAAAATGCTGGGAGAAAATATGAACTGCCTTCTTGAATGTGAAACTGTAATAAGCATTAGAAAGAAAAATCTGAATGTGGAATTGTAATAAGCCTGCATAAATTGCCTGGCACTTACCTTCATATGGGTGCATGCTGTGTTAAATAAAAGTAAAAAATAGTCTGGAAACCTCAAGGAAACTGATATGCACACGAATTAGAAAAGTACAAAACTTGATTCAGATGTTATTTATGATGTTCTGCAGCAAAGTAAACATGAACTAAGGACAGGTAATGGTTTAATGCTAATCTGTGAAAGCATTAGGTGCAAATATGTATCATAAGCTTACTTGTTGTGTTGGTAATGCAATTATTTCTATTTCAGGAGTTTTCCTGAGGATCTTTTTCTTTCTTTCATTTAATGCAATTATTTTATCTTCACAAATTATCACATGCCTTATGCTCCTTTAGTCCTTCCAAAGAGTGAGATGACTTCAAAATGTTGCCCTTCACTGTAAGTCACTAAAAATTTCTGGGTGACCTTGGGCCAACAGGTGACTGTTTGAAAGACTGAGCCATTTCATTGACTCTCTTTCTTTTGTATTATTAGCAAACTATTCCTGATATTGATCGTCTGGTTCTGTTAAAGGTTTTGTTTCTTTCATGAAACAGACTAGTTTAGTTCACTCATAAATATTGCTTGCAAATAATTTTTTCTCCTTTGGATTTCGAGTATAAGAGGATCCAAATCCAACAAATTTGGAAAACTTGGGTTCTTGCAGAAATCCAATCTGAACTCACCATTCTTGCCTGTACAAATGAAAATGCATCATCTATTGGGACATGAAACTGTTTCTAAATTTTGTTGAGATGATTCGATCAGAAACCATGGAGGATGAAATCTCCAACTACCCGCAAGGCCTTGTTTTGGTTCCTCGTGGAGGTAATGATAATGGTGTTGTTGTGGGCCCTCATATCAGAGGTAGCCGATTGAGAGCTGCATCAGCTACTGGCGTTGAGGAAGTGGATCTTCTTCTTCCTGGTACAGCAAGGTGCGGTCATCAAACCATATTTCTTTTTGTGTCAAGCACCCGAGGAAACTGTATGCATGAATTGTCCTTGGATGGCCAATCCTGCTTAATCATATATTCAATTTTCACAAGTCGATTCTCCTTAGCATATGCAGGACCAGAAAGGCGCTAGAGTGACTAGACCTCAGTGTCCTGTTGTGTAGATCAACAACTAATACCTTTGATTTCTGAAATAATACCCTGTAAAAATCAACTTATACGTAATTTGTGCATATTGACAAATTAAATATGCTGCACATGCGTAATTTTAGAAATATGGGGGGATATTATTGGCAACCATAGAGGTGTCAACGTAATCTCATATAGCTAATCTAATATACGTCAAAGATCATAATTCTGCAATGAAATACCATAGCAAAGGAACATGCATTGAAAGACAACCATCTTAGTATTTGGGAATAAATTTAGAATATTGCTAAAGACCACAGCTAGGAGAGAGATTTCTGGCTTAACAACTGGCCTTATCTTTTTAATCTCTACGAATTTGAATTTTGTTTTTTTTCCTTCTCATCTGGTTAAGCAGATTCCAGATCCAGCTTGGAGTGAACATGCCAGCAAGAGCAGAACATACTCCGGGGAAAGAGGTGACACCAATGTTTCACGAGGTATATGATGTTGTATTGTACCTGGGTATCATTGATATATTGCAGGACTACAACATAAGCAAGAAGATTGAGCACGCATACAAATCCATTCAATTCGATTCAGTGTGTATATCTGCTGTTGACCCGACTTTCTACTCTGAGCGATTT
>QLOD02000038.1:4475531-4486958 GCA_003260245.2 Sideroxylon spinosum | reverse complement strand
TATATTGTCTTCTGCTTTCAATTATTTACGTTCTTGATTGCTTGGGATATCTAGCATAGTACACGTGTGTTTTTTCAATAATGAAACCCTACGGCAGCTATGTTGTGAGGGGAAGTCTCTCCGCAGTCACATAACGCGCCCCAAGGGGGAGGAGGTGCTACCACAATAAAGTGTCGCGGGTTGACTCCTTTGCTTTGACGCAGCCTAGGCCTTGCTACCACAACCCAAGTACTTACACTCTTCAAGTAATTTTTACGGTTGAAAATTTTAGCCATATTAACACCTACTTCTTTAACATAATATTTATCTATCCTAGCAAAATTAAAATTTTAACATACTTGCACATTCAACTCCCACTTACTGAAAAGATCAATGAAATCACTAGCTTTTTCATCATCAAACAATAAATCCAAAGTGTGGTGCTCATTATCAAAAGGATCGATAAAGTCCAATCTTTTGGAATTTTTAATCGCCTCCACTTGAAGACCAATTATAATTTCTTTTTCTTCTAATGGCTATTGATCCAAAATATAATTGTCTTCAAAAATAATATCCACAACAGAAGTTGTCTTCTTTACTTCAATCTCTTTTGGTTCTTGAAACTCCTCAAAAATTATAGAAGACTCCTCAATTGTCTGTCCTATCTTAGTTTCCTTGATCTCATGAACCTCTTTGCCCAGAGATACTCCTCCATCTGAAGGAACAATCTCAGATGGATAAGTATTGTCTTCATGCACAATTGAATTATTCTTGACTTTTTGCATAGACTGAGTCATGTACGAAGTAATAGATTAAATTGGATAATATTTCAATGCTGTCGTAGATGTCGAAACTTTCAAACCTTCTAAAATTCGGTCGTGTATACAATACTGGAGTTTTTCAGATTGGAGGCGCTGTACCCTTGCTATCAAAACATGCATTGACCAAATTTAATTCTAAATCTCCGCAAGTTGAATATTCACCTCTTTGTGTTGAGCATCTGTTCATTGAAGTTGAGCATCCATAAATTGCACCAATCTTTGAGATAAGAGAAAATCCTCCAAACTACAATCACCAGTGTTCGAACCCTCCATTGAACAGGGATCACAAGGAGAAAACTGACTTATACTCAATGGGGCAGAAGAAAACTAGGCAAGGCAAATTTATTCTAATACCATTTGACGCAACGACAAGGCATTTAGTGGGACATCGTTCCCCAAATACAAGAAAGAAGATAAAGTTCTACCTAAAACTCAATTTCATCAATATCTTGAATCAATAAAAAGCGTTTACTAAGGGTCCTATTTATATAGAGAAAACAAAACTAATCCTAAACCATTCAAAAAAGAGGGTCTCCAAACTCTCTAATAGAGTTTTCCTATTCAAACTTTGAAAATAAAGGTAATATATATCCTAAAGGATTATAAAATAGCCTTTGGCTCAAAAATAAAGACAATTAATTAAACTCAATTCATAATCTAATCTTAGATAAAAATAAGAACAGAAACTAATCCAGAATAGAATAGAAAAACAATAAATTTGTCCTACATCATGCCTCCTCACAAAATGGCTTGGAGTAGAGTACTAAATAATCACCCCTACAGGGGCAAAAATTGGAATTGGTAATTTTTATTGGCAAAAAATTCAATGAAAATACTTTTATCCAGATCATTTTCACAGCAATTTATCAGCCAGACAACTACTTAAAATCCCACAGAACAAATGCAAGCATTTGGACCACAGCAGTTACAACCCACTCCAATAAGCTCATTGAGACTAGTATTGTCAAATCAGTCAGTGACTCACTTTAGCTGGTAGAGCATCAAGAGGATTGCCAGGGGCCATTGTCCAAAATATATATATACTGTTAAGTATGTTAATGTAAAAATACTTCATCTAAGTCCAATATCAAAATGTCTCTTAATAATTAATACACACACTTCAATCGTTTTGCCTTCTACAAATACTTTTGACACAAAAGGGCCATTCTAAATAACATGAAAGTCTACTAAAAAGTGGATTTTTACCTTCCCAATGGACTTGAGCTCTCGGCCAACTGGTTCCATAAATTTCAAGTCAATATCTATGGGCCATACCTGTGCATATATACCAGGAATGTAACAGTCGGCAATGAGCATCGTAATGGAAGTACAAACAAGAGCAGAGTGAGGAATATACTGCAACTATATTGAGAAATAGAATACACAGTGCATTGCATAACAATAATAAATTTTACTATGTTCCATGACATGAAAAGGATAAAACAGCTTATTTATATGAATTTTGCTATGTTCTACGACCAACAAGTTAAAAAAAAAAAAAAAAAAAAAAATCCCCTCTTTGAGGAATGCTTCTCTTTCCTAATTTCTTCAACAGTTAGGATTTCACAACATGCAGTTACAAAATATTTTTAATAAATAAATAATTACATAACAAAAATAAGGACAAAATTGTCATTTGTCCTAAAAAGAACTACTAAAAAGCCTAGTTCCCCAACACAAATTTAGCTCTTTTTCCCCCAAACTAAACCTCAACCTTAAAAATTAATTTACAACCTTATTTGCTGGTTTTTTCCTTTAAACTGATAAACTACAAATCCACCTCAACAAGGTGAATTTTCAATTGATGAATCATAAATACTAAGCCACAGGACAAAGTGAACAGCCAAATTTATTCAGTTATTGACATCTCTTTCAAACATAATTTGTTATGCCATTTACCATAATAACTGTTGCTTTGAACACAATCTACTGAATCGTATTCGGACGAGAAAAAATTGTGGAGCAAAACAAAATATACAAAAAAAGTTCTATGCAAAATTGCATATCATAATAAAGGCAAAAAAACATATGACAAGATCTGAAGGATAAATTTCTAGCTCCAATTTTGAATATTGAAAGGAAACCTTTAGCAAAAGTAAATATTAAGAAACACCAGAAATAGAAAGGCATTGTTTCATCACTTGAAGTTTATCATTCCTCTTTGCATCAAAAACCCTTTAGAGAGGATTCATTTTTTACCTTAACTTTTTATAGGGAAATGAATCATATATATATTTCAGTAAGTAAAAAGAGGTAAATGAATCATATTAAAGGAAAAGGCCTATAAAACCCCTCTGCCTATATACCTATAGGCAAATAAAATTTCCTGAGAAGCCAATAGAAGAAGGAAGACACAAAAATTAACAAATCTAAAACCAAGAAACAAGAATGGTTTCCTTATAGGTGAAAAGCCAAAGGCTCCACTTCTACGAAATCTCAACGATTCCCTTCATGCCAGACATTCCATGCAGCATGGAATAACACCCCCTACTTCTCTACTCACCGAAGACAACTTCAACTCCAACAAGCTACCAAACACCCCCCCCCCCCCAAAAAAAAAATCCGTAAATCTCTATCTCAAAATATTTACCACTTACGACACAAAGCAGCTGCCATTGTAGCCTTCCCCACTTTCCCACAAATCCAAAGCTCAAAGAGACCACCAACTCGCCATGGTGTGCTAATTCATAATGAACCATCTCAAACACTAACTAATGAACGCTCTACAACTTACTAACACCATGAGTGGGGAAGCAAACGACCAACACACACACCCATCTCTTTGCACATGCAACATTAAACAACAATATATTTTCCTCTTTCTCCCAGATTATCAGTAGTCAAGATTCAATCCTGCACCATCCACATCCCGAAATTGCGACCTTTTTCCTTTAGTGCTTCAAGTACTTATCCATATTGGGATAATTCTTTCCAAATACAAAATAATCAATAATGTCACTTGAAATTAAAACTAGAGTTAAAAATCTTCCTCACAGAGTTTTGAAAAATCGTGTCCAAGCTATTGAAAACAATGGAAAAATAAAATAAATCTTAAAGAAGTCCTTATAAATTTCAGAAAATCTCCAAAAAACTGAAAACAACGGAAAAGATGTACAATCCCAAACTTTTGGGTCTATGACCTTAAAACTTGAAACAAATTGTCTCGCAATGCCTTCACGTGTTTCCGATATGGCTTCAAACCACCCAAATAGAATTCACAGTCAGAGTATGATTAATAAATGATTAAACCCCCATATCATTACCATGTTACTTTGACAATTATTCGATTGGCATACCTCCCAACCCCCGGGAGAAAACTTAAATTCCCACAATAAGCAAATGTTATTTTTAACAAGCTTAAATTCAAAGAAAAGAATTAGTGCTTTCCCACAAGTAGTAAGTATGTGCCTTCACATCAAGTATTTATAACCAGAGAAGATTAAAACAATTCAAAATTTGTTCTTGCATCTCCAATACAAAACAACAAAAACGGAACAAAATTAAAAAATAAAAAATACAAGTTTTTGTTTTATTTTTTCCCAAAAGCGTACCTTCAGACCAAGCAATTTAATTGGTGTAATTTGTCCTGGTACAATGCAATCTGGACCCGCTGCTTCAACAATAGCTTCGTTTACTAACCCACTTCCAATGGGATTTGGGTGCTGCAAAAATGCCATCCATGTCAGAAACAATTATAAAGTTCACTCACACATGCAGCAAAAGACAGAACATAATCAAAGAGAAAGCACGAGAAAAATATTGAACCATTAACACCAAGTCCCAGAAACAAAACCAGAATCTTCATATATATATCGAGTAATTGTCCGAATATATATATGGAGAGAGAGAGAGAGAGAGAGAGAGAGAGAGAGAGAACCTTCATGACAGAAAGGGCATAATTGGAATAAGGGGTTTGGGAGAGACGAAGAACAGGGGAATGGTGGATTTTGGGGATGGGCTTTCCGGAGGGGGAGGCCCTCCAAGGCGCATCCTTTTGCAGCACAGCTCCTCCTTTCTTGGACATGCCCGCAAACTCTTCAAGGGTTTTTTTATCCCCACCCAACGGAACAAATTGGTTTTCTTCTTTCTCTGAACTACTAATATCTATAGACAACAGTCAAATAGTGATGAGGTCTATAGAATTATCAACTGTATATAGAGATATATACATATACGTATATATATATATATATATATATGGGCGTGGTGTAGAAGAAGAAGAAGATGATGATTTGGAATTAATGGTTGGATGGATTTACAGAGAACGAGAGGACGATGCTTTGTTTGTAATCTAGAGAGGAAAAATCCCAATTCTTGGTTGGTCTTGATTCGCTCTTAACCCGCCGGGGTTTTATGATATTGGGTTAGGCTTCGTGGATAATGGGTTTAAGATTTTTTTTTTTTTTTCTTTCTATATATATATAATTTATTCTTTTTCAGTTATATCATTTATTTTATTTTTTTATATAATTGAAAAAATGGTAGATATTTTACCAAAGAAATTCTTTTATTTAAATACAAATTAAAAATAAATAATTACGCACAACTAACCTTTTTTTTTTTTTTTTTTTTTGCAAATACTAATACATGGATATTTTAATTTTTTATTATTTGGTCTCACACTCTCATAGACATCAAGTTTTGCTGGTCCCGGCTTAAATTGCTCAATGCATGTGGATGGTTTGTAAATTTATGAGGGGGGGAAAAAAAAAAAAAACTGGTACAAGTATCCGATTGTAATGAACCCATCATTTGAAATGATAAAATATTGTAATTTAAATTTTTATATTCTATATATATGATTTTTTAATGTTTATCTTTAGAAAAATAAAAAATAAATTTAAGTTCATTAAAAGCGACCAAGAATTCATTTTTCTCTTTAAGAAAAAATCATACAAATAGTGCATAAGATATACATTTACATATTTGACGTCAATCTAATAACAATCCAATTTGGGTTTTTGAATTAAAATCTAACGGATTCAAATACATTAACGTATTTTTCAGATTTAAAATTTATGAATATATTTGAACCGTTAAATTTTACTCTAACAAGTCAGATCAAATTATCACCCCCATTTACTCCCGAATACCCCAAAAGTTCAAAATTCAAACTAAATTGAACAGCAACCCCCAGCCAGCATCCAGAAGCACAAAATGTTTTGTGTCCATAGCGAAATTAAAAGAATAACTATGGAGAAACTTCTTGACAAACCATTCTAAGAGAAATTAAAAGAATAACTATGGAGAAAGTTCTTGACAAACCATTCTTACTCTGCCAAGTATAATGCCACAACTATTAATACATTCTAAATTACAATGCCTGCTAATTTGACTGGGGGAAAAAGAAAGAAAAATAGAATACAAGCAGGAGAACGACCAGCATTTCCATCCATCAGTGCCCACGGACAGTGATGCAATTCATCCAGAGAAAATGAAGTTGAGTTTTTGTATTCAGACCTCCTCTCACCCTCCTTGTGCTGCAGCAGCAGCCAACCTCTGCCATTTCAATTCCCGCCGCTCTTCTAACTCTCCCGCCCTTGATTCTTTCTCCTTGTACTGCCTCTGGCACTCCTTGAACAATTCAGCATCCATATCCAAGAACATTTTACGAACATTAACAGTAAGCCCGTTGACTGCCTGATTCCAGTGAGACTGGATGTTCTTCTCCAATCCATTGAAAATGATCGGCAAAATAACACTACGGTTCTGTTCAATCAAGTTCACAATGTGGTCATTATTCCATAAGAAGAGAGCTCGCTCCGCAACCTGCAACATAGGTTTGGGATGAGAAAATTTCCCAAAGTGTGTTTTCGATAAAGGATTTGTTAAGGGAAATCATAAGAAAAGGGAAAAGTAGAAAGAAATAAAGAATCCCAAATGCGTCTTGTTTGGTTGGGTTAAAAAAATCACAAGGCTATGTTTCATAGATTTGGGCTGGGGGCATTTGATTGCACATCCGTGGCTCCATCCAATGCCATGTTTAGCCCCAAAAAATTGCACTAAACATGAAGTTCCGAGTAGATTACTAATTCCCCAAAATTGGTGATATACCACACTTAGGAAGGGACTTGGATCCAAAAAATTAATCCCACACCCAAAGTTATTCCATGTGCTATACGTATCCCATAAGTTCTATCCCTCCAATCCCATAAATTCTATGGTCAAAGTGGTCCCAAATTGTATAAAAATGAAAATACAATGGGGATGAATAAAACTGATCTACTAAGACGCTAATGCTAACACACATGATTAATAGAGTTTTACTCAAACTTTTTACACATGATTTATCTTTTTATTTGGTGAAGAGAAGCGTTGGTAGGCTTAGTAGGGTTCATATCTACAATATAACCATTATGAGCGGTACATTTCATCCAACTAAACTATAAGCCCCTACGGATCTAAAAAATTCTAATTTTTTATGCTTTTGACTTGAGTTCATAATAACTGTAAGTTTTTATTTTGAATTATTCTCCATCACGCAATTATTCTCTGTCATCCAACAACCACTCCAACAAGCCAATAGAGATGCATAATAGAAAGCATGACCGCACACAAGGAACAAGGAAAACATCATGCTAAACACTTCTCTCAAACACCATGGCAATGAAGAAAATGACAGTTGACCTGATCTACACCTTTTGCACCTATAGTACCAATCAATAATGAAAATTTTCCTATTCCTTTGGTTTTCAATAGTAAAGATAGATTCAAATGTTAGCATCCACGGGAAGAAAGACATCTTAGAAGGGAACCTAAGTCTTCCACAAGTCTCTCCCTCAGCACAAAATCCCATTCCCAAAAGCTTTCCCAAGAAAAAAATCCTCCCCCTGTCCTCCAGCAGAAGAATCAGAAAGCAACCATAGTATCTATTTTCAATTATTGTAAATGCCTTCTAAATAAGGATATGAGACAATCTTCCCACTAGAATGGATAAACACTGCCCAATTGAAGCATCTTTATCCTTAGAAATCTCAAAGAAATGAGTAAACTCTTCCCTTAAAGCTATGTTTGGAACATGGATTTGTGGAAGAAAAGGAAAATAAAAGGAAAATAAAATTCATAATTTGTGTAATTTTTACACTTAATCAAACTAAAAGTTAAACTTTGTTAATAAATATCTATTCATTTTAGTCTTGTTTTTCTAATTCAATAAAAAAAATATTTGACTTTTTCACTTCAACTACGTTTTTATCATTTTCCTTAAAATATTTGACTTTTTCACTTCAACTACGTTTTTATCATTTTCCTTCACTTTTCCTTTTCCTCCACAAATCCATGTTCCAAACATAGCCTTAATGTCTCTAGCCACACCAACTATCCGACTTAAATCTCACCCATATAATCAATTACTCTGAATGATATTAGTTTATAGAATTCCTAACACCCACCAATAATACACTTGCATCCCTATTCAATATAGGAGGCGTTTAGTGCAACAAAAAGTAAGATAAAATAAGAAAATTTGTGAGATTCGTAATATATACAGTGAGATAAAAAGTGAATTGCTTTTAAAGATCTTCAGAGTTTTTCGACGTTTTAGTGTGCATCAAACGGGCGCTATAATGATACCAGTAATAATACCAACCAAACCCATGCATCCACTCCACCACTCCTCTAAGGACTGTCTTCCTCCACCTCAAGCTTCCATAAACACTTCCCAATAAAGTCTAAATAAATAGATGAGAACTCCTAATTCAAAAACCACATTATTCAAAAGGCATCCAAATTTTACTCCTACTTGAACTACTCTTCCTAGACCTTCCCATAAAAGTCCCTTAAAACTTCAATAATTCCTTCAACATGAGCATCTATAGCTAGAAAGGGTGCCCTTAATAAGCATCAAATACTCCCTCCAAGCCCCTCCTCAGGGGACCACGACTATCTCTACTACATAACCAATATCTTCAAGAACCTCTACGCAGACATATCTCAAACCAAAGGGACAAGCCCGAAACAAAGCCAAATAAAATGTAGGACAAGAACCCACCGTCTCCAAGATTACTAGCCAAATCCAATGCACCCCACTTCGTAACTGGAGTCTGATTGACACATTACATTCAGTCCATCATACTATTTCTCCCCCGGGTGTGGTTACAGACCTCGCAATCGGTCGATCAACTGCATCGACATCAGTGCATTCAATTTCTTCGTTTCCAAAAGTGTATTCAAATTCCCTTCCCTTGCTGCCCAAGTTGACCTTAGAATGAAATAATAAATAATGCTTCTCTTAGCTAAAAGCCCAAAAGCTTTCGCGTATAGCACAGACTGTTGGGAGTCTAGATCCTGCTTGAGATCTTCCCGAAGACGCATAGGCCCAACCTGTTGGGAAATATCCACAAAGTTCATACCACATCATATGAACCTAATATATATTGAATAACCTATATCCACTTAAAAGGCTAAGCCTTGTATGTAGTGAGCCACCCAATTGTATATTAAGGTCCAACATTTTTTCTATTTATCCGATGTGGGACTCAACTTTTACACATGTTCCTAACAATCTCCCCCTCACGTGTGAATCATATATTAGGCCTTGCTCCCCCTTAATTCGATCCACTTGACTCCCGTTTGATTCATGATCTTTTTACTCTCTAATACCGATTTAACGTTGGATTTTTTCACCGCACTCTCCATCAATCAAGAACCATCCATTTGTACTCCATCGAGAACCTCCATGCAACAAGCTCGCCTGCATCCTTGCTCCATTGAGAGCCGCTGTGCAAGCCCACCAAATAAGTTTTGAGTCTGCCCAAAGATCGTCAACCATTGGCTCTAATACCACTTGTTGAGAGTCTTGATCCTGCCTGAGGTCTTCCCGAATACGACTAGGCCCAACCCATTGGGAAGTATCCACAAAAGTCACACCACATCACATGAACTCAATATACATTGAATAACCCATATCCACCTAAAAGGTTAAACCTTGTATGTAATGAACTACCTAATTATATATTAAGATCCAATCTCTTTTCTATTGATCTGATGTGGGAACTCAACTTTCACACATGTTCCCAACAATCTTCCCCTCATATGTGAACCATGTATTGGGCCTCGCTCCTCCTCAATTCGATCCAATTGACCTCAGTTTGATTCATGATCTTTTTACTCTCTAATACTGATTTAACCTGGACTTTTTTACCTCACACTCCATCGATCGAGAACCATCCCCTTTTACTCCATCGAGAGCTTCCATGCAGTGAGCTCGCCTACATCCTTGCTCTATCAAGAGTCTCCATACAAACCCACCAAACAAGTTTTGAGTATGCCTAAATATCGTCAACCATCGACTCTAATACCACTTGTTGGGTATCTTGATCCTACCTTAGGTCTTCATATATACGCGTAGGCTCAACTCGTTGGTGAGTATCCACAGAATCCACACCACATCACATGAACCCAATATACATTGAATAACCTATAACCACTTAAAAGACTAAATCTTGTAAATAGTGAGTCACCCAATTGTACATTAACGTTCAACCTCTTTTCTATTTATTTGATGTGAGACTTAACTTTCACACATGTTCCCAACACAGATAATAGTCCCACAGGCTCAACAAAGAAAAAGGATAGGAAAGATTCTTTAACCTCAACCATAGAAGAAGAAAGGGCATAAAGCCAAACTGCTACATTAGATGCAAGAAAGGAGCTCATCCCAACCCCACTCCCTTTTTTTCAACGATCAAGTGAGGCAAGCCTCCAACTTGCTCCCAATCACATTAGGCCTCGATGACATTAGAAGGATTTGTAATTTTTGTGGAAATTCCATTTTCTTCCAAATTTCTATCTTCCTTAGAAGTCAATTTAGAAAAACTTATTGATGGTAGAAGGAATAAAAGTGACTGCTAAGAGATTTGCTATTTGATCTTCAGCACTTATTTCCTAAGTCATGAACCAAAACCTTCTTACAACAACAATTATCATAAACAAAAATAATGACCTGGTCTATACATATAAGGAATTTGTTTTCATGCAGCGTCTAGAGATGAGAAAAATCAATGGCCTTTAGAAGATGTTCTCCCTATAAAGTCCTTTTATTAAGTACTTGGTGTTTGGTGATGTATAATGAGGAGCATTGAACATTTGTTTTTTCGTTTAACAAAAACAAAATAACAATGCTAGACCAAATACAAGGTCATTTACTTGTTCGTGAGTTTTAGAGTTTATTGTGAGAAAGCCTCACCGTAGAGGAATGAATTTTTCAAGAACCTCTAAGGATTAGAAATCTGTTTTCAAGCTTAGTCAAAAGCCACCTAAGGTATCTCCCCGAACTTTTTGAATACAAAATGTATCATGCCCACCTAAAGTAATAAATAAGCTCAAAATATCCATGCAAGCAATTGGACTTAAATGATTTTCAACTTCAATAAACCTTAGAAACCTACCCAACTAGGCAAAAAAGACACTTTATATAATTAGAAATTTACACATAGATCCTCTTTTGCTCCCATATTTGTACAGTTGTAGGGCAAATACTAAATCAATACATTGTATATGAAGGATTGTGGTGTGTGGGTGTGGGTGTGTATGCACATGAGTGACGATGTGAGAGAGAGAGAGAGAGAGAGAGAGAGGTTGCAAGGGCAAAAGAAGTGCAGGCTGTATCGTGGTAACAAATTACCAC
>QLOD02000038.1:4459196-4475431 GCA_003260245.2 Sideroxylon spinosum | reverse complement strand
GAGAGAGAGAGAGAGAGAGAGAGAGAGGTTGCAAGGGCAAAAGAAGTGCAGGCTGTATCGTGGTAACAAATTACCACAGGTCATATTTTCTTTAAAACCTTTTCGAAATATTAGCCTCATAATACAGCATCAAAATCATCATGACAAAGAAGTAAAAGGAAAACCAAGTCCTCTTATTATTTATTTCCCCTTTTTGCATCAGAAAACCAATTTATCCTTTAGACAAAAGGATATTAATTTATTAAAATTAAAGATTTTAATCAAGGCTGCGTTTGGAGCACTGAAAAAGCCAGAAAATTTCTAAAAGAACTCCGAAAATCTCTAAAACTCTCTAACATATTTTGTCCATCTCGTATTTCGTGAAATTTCTATAAATTTATATATCTCTATATATCCTAACGAATTTTTTTAAATTCCAATAAATTTTTTACAAGCCTCAATAACATTTCCACAAACCTCAATAAAATTTCTACAAATCCCAAAAAATTTTCAACAACTTTCAAAAACTTCTGATGTAAATCTGTTAAAACGGATCAAAAATCCATTCAACCGAATTTAAAATCAAAAATTCTGACACAAAAGTCAAAATATTTCTATACAAATTTGTTCGAACAAACGAAAATCCGTTCGAACAGCACTATTCATCTCTGAAAAACATAATTTGGTTGCTGAACTCCAAATGCCAAAAAGTTACCTAAACCTCATTTTATTTCGTTTTTTGGAGCTCCAAACGCCCCCCAAGTACTTTGCAGTGAAATCCAAGTGGAGACATCTAAAAATATAGACAAGGAAAAATTAAAAAGTAATGGAGAAAGCCAAGTCCAAAACAATTTATTTGTCAGCTCAAAACAAATTATCTTAAAACTGGATCCTCCCATAGAGACTAATATTCATAATTTAATCATTAGAATATTGAGGCAAGTGCGTAATTGCTCACCTAATTAACCTACCTTATCATCATCTAAAAGTAAATTGAAACGGGAATAAGATTTTTCTTTCTTGTGGCATAATCTCCTCATCCTTAATGTGATGTTTCCATGGTCCCTAGCACGGGACTACATAATAAAGATGTCTAGAATTACACTAATGCCTAAACTAATGCTTCAAATCCAATCTCAATTCACAAAATTTCGTTGTTGAACAATAACAGACAGGGATTTACTAAATAGCTAGGCCAGAAAAAACCTTCCACAGCAAGAGTAACCAATGTCATACCAGATAGGACTGGATTAAGTCAATGATATTTTTTTCTCCTTTTTTAGACTGTAGCATACCTCTTAACCCTTAGACCTGTCAAAACATAGAGATACCGAATTTCACCAAAACAATTCTAAACATATCTAAAAAACCCACAAAAAAAAAAAAAGTTCTCTCTCACTGCACGAATAACGAGACTGCAACGTCTATCAATTTTTACCAACTTTTTGCTACTCTAAACGCACCCATAGTTTATTCTAAAAAAATTCATTAGAAGAAGCACAAAAATTTAAAGTCAAAGGACAAAACATAGCCAATCACCTTAACAAACATTCACGGAAACCTACACCTGGATATCACATTATCCTAGGCTAGAAAGAAGAATCAGGATACATTAACATGAAAAAACGAGAGAGAGAGAGAGAGAGATAGAACTATTTAACAGGCCTCAATATTAAAAGGTACATTCAAATTCTCAGCTTGGTGACAATTGACTCGTCATTTCTTTTAGCATTTGTCTACCAAACTAAGGATGTTTGATCTTTTTGCTCCAACTTGAAAAGGAATGTTAGAATTGTTGGAATATTGGCATATTTGTATTTTTGGATATTAGGATATTCATGTATCCTACATATCTACTTTCCTTCTTTTTCTCATTGTAATCGTTGATTATAAACATAATACGAGAGAGGAGGAGCGAACATACACTCCTAATTTCTTTTCCTTTCTTTCAACTACATTGAATCATCCTCCACCTTTGACCTAGAAGCGTAGGGCATGCCATCGCTTTTCAATTCCAATCTTGCAATTTTCTTTTCAGCATCACATTCTAACCCCCGTTCTAACCTTGAGAAATCCTACAATCTGCTACAAAGGCTTCCATATTAGTTGCTAAGGAAAAGATATCAGGGAATAGATCCATAAGTCTATCCTCCTCCTTCCATCTATCCTTCCAAATATGGATTCTCTCCCCATTATCCATCTTCCAAATCAAGTTACTCTCAAAATCAGGCCACTTGCTTTACTTTCATTGATAATGGCGTGCTGACTGACAAAGAAGGAATACCTCAATGCCAAGCCCGATCAGAGATCTCGAAGCTTGACCTACACAACCAGAAGAAAAGGGAGACAGAAAGAGTGTTTGGAGGCAATAAGTGGGATCCCTCTTCCTTATCTCCTCCCATAAGCTAATCCCATGTCAATTATTACCGCTGACTGACTTCCACCCTCACCAATCTTCCCCGAATTTGGACACAATAACCATTAACCACAATTTGTCTCCCTCCTATCTAAATCTCCAAAGCCACTTCCCCAGCAACACATTATTGAATTTCCTTAGGTCTCTTATTCCAATACCCTTGTAGACATAGATAGACACAGTCTTCCAACCCATCAAGTGGTATTTTGCACTGTCACGTTTGCAACTGCACAGTAAATCCCTTTGGATTTTTTCTAATTGCTTTATTATTGAAACTGGCGTGGTGAATAAGGACAAAGAGTAAGTTGGAAGACTAAAGAGGGTGCTTTTAGTCAGATTGAATCTGGCGCCCTTAGAAAGGTGTTTTTGCTTCCATCCTGTTAATCTAGCCAGATATCTCTCAATTACACTGTCTCAAACTTATTTTGCCTTGAATGATGCCCCTAAAGAGAGGCCCAGAGAGAAGAAAGGAAGGCTACTAACTCCGCCTACCATCACTGCCGCCAAAGCATCGATATCCTCCACCTCCCCAACCAAAACAATCTTTTATTTCCTTCAAGTTAATCTTCAAACCTGAGAGAGCATAAAAGCACAGCAAGATGCATCTTCACTGCCCCAGCTGAAATGCATCAGCCCCACAAACACCATAGAGTAATCTGCATAGAGTACGTACACCCCACAGAACAGGAGATATCTTATTCAATTAAGCAATCACAATTGCATCACTAAGTCCAACATTTTCAAACGTTAATACTATGCCATTATTATGTTTTCATAGATTATAAGTTTATAACATATAAATACTCAATAGCGGTTATGTTGGTCAAGTGTCTTACTGAATCTCATATTTTAAAACCTATTTATTTTTTATTTTAACTTTTTTTTTTTTTTTTTAATCAATAAACATGTTTAAGACTTTTCTTGGAACTTAACTTGAGGGGAAAAAAAAAAAGATGACTATCATCTTTGATTTTCCTACCTCTTGTCCACAATGGAGGTTATCCAATCTTTTTTATACTAAAACCATATGAACTTTGACCGCATAGAAATAACACTTGCTAGTGTATAAGCTGAAGCTAAACTAGATTAAACAGATACTCAGTTTCATATTCATATATATGCAGTGAATATTGCAATCATTATCTTTCTTCACTAAGGTTTGATAATCCTCCTATGAGGTCCGGCCAAATCAAAAATCCATTCAAAAAAATAAATAAATAAAGATTGCATTAACCGGAAAGTTAAAAAATTTTCGGCAGCCCAAAAAGAAAAAAAGGCCAATTTTGTTTCCCTTTGTAAACTCTTATTAGAGGGGACAGCACAAAAAACACCAAGATGAAAAAACATAAATAAATAAATAAATAATTCAGGAACTTATGGATCCAAGATGCAAATGATTAAGAGGGATGGAAGTCTAATCGATGATGGAAGTTTTCATTAAGACAGAGAGGAAGGCAATGAAAGGTGGCTTTGTTGAAGGATTCTCTATGGATAGGAGATCTCAAGGTACTCTTAAGATGTCTCACTTCCTCTTTGCGAAAGATTCTATAGCATTCATCTGAGGTATGTGTTTTTATGTTTTGAGGCAGCATTTGGTTTAAAGATCAATTGGGCAAGTCTAAATTAATTCCAATTGGAACGTTGTTCACTGGATGACTAGCTACAGTGATGGGCTCTAAAGTCAACTCATTGCCTTCTTATTGAGCCTCCCTTTAGGGGTTTCTTTTAAGGCGAGACATGTTTGGGAGCGTGTGCTTGAGAGGATGCACAAAAAGCTAGCTGGATGGAAATAGAAATATGCGTCAAAAGTGGCAAAGGGCATCTTGCTTAAAAGTAATTAATCATTTATCTTATGTCATTGTTTACAGTTCAACTTGTTATTTAACAGATTGGAAAAGCTTTGGAAGGATTGCTTATGGGATGGAGACGGCGAGAAGGATTTAAATGCCATTTAATTGATTGGGGAACTGTTTGTCTTCCTCTTATAGATGGTGGTATTATCATAAGCAGTATAAAACTATGTAATGATGCCTTGCTAGGAAAGTGGCTTTAGATATATGCTTCTAGGATGGAGTGATCAGGTTGGACGGTGATTTCTAGTAAATTTGGGCTGATTGTGGGGGTGAGACGTAACTAGTGGACCTACAAATCATGGGAATAGCTTGTGGATAAGAATTTATAAGCGTTAGTGTGGATTCAAGGAGCATCTCTAATGGCAACTTGGGAGTGGAGAAAAAAATTAAATCTTGGAGTCAAAAAAATTAAATCTTGGAGTCATAAGTGGATTCCTGAAGACAGACTAGTGGACCTCTTTCCTAATATATACGAATTGACAGTAGATTAAGAAACCTCGGTAGCAGACAATCTAACTTCTATTAGGCAAAACATGGTGCGGAATGTGTTACGAAGAAATTTATTTGATTGGGAAGCAAAAATTTGTTACTTTATGCCTAGGGAAGGTAAGGATGACATTAAATGGGTTCTGTCAAAGCAAGGAGTATTTGAGATGAAATTCTTCTATGATTTCATGACTTCCCTAGAAAAGAAGATATGGAAAATAAGTGTAACTCTTAAAGAGGCTTCCTCTATTTGGTGTGTGGTTTGAGGAAGAATCCTAACCACTGATAACCTGTAGCAGAGAAGGCATGTGCTGTTAATTGGTATTATCTGTCTAAGATCATCAGGAGTCCGTAGGCCACGGTTTCATTCATTGTGCGTGGACGAAGAATCTGCGAGATTTGTCGGTATCTAGTTTTGGAATGCTTTGGGTGTTTCTCAAGGATATAAAGGCCTTGTTTAGCTCTTGGTGGGGTTATAAGAAGAAGATGCAAAGGGTTTGGCAGAAAGCTCCTTTCTGCTTAACCTGATTATTTTGGAAGGAAATGAATTAGTCCCCAGAAATGAATTAAATCATATTTGTTTAGGACACAGTCAAAGAAGATATGATTATAGAAAATAATAAATTAATAAAAAATATTAGTCTTAAAATAGAAAATCTATAACTGAGTGCGAGCTATTTTCTATGGCCAGTTCAATTACGGGAGAGATATTTCAATCAAATGGCAAGGGGCCGCTTTCCTTTTATGCTGCACTGCTATTGGATTGCAAACCAATGTCGTATGGAAGACTCTAACCACCGAGGAGAGTTCCTATTCAATCCATTTCTTTTCTTCATCAATTTGTCATGACAATGCTATTCTGTGACTCCCACTAGGTGCAGAGCAACTGGCTTCCAAACCTCACCTTTGATAAAAAGATATTTAAGCTTCTTAACGGATTTTTTTTCTTTCGCTAAATTTAAACCGTGGCAAGTACACCATTTCGAAAGAGGCAAAGGTATAATAGAGGAAAAATACCAGAATTCGGTAGAAATAATTATTTGACAAAAATGACAATTACGTCTATTGATTAGTTTGGAAGGAAAGGAATCAAAGAGCCATTCAAAGATTAGAGATGTCGTTACATAAAGAGTTTGTTTTTGTCTCAATTGTATAGTTTGTTGTGAAAGGTATAGAACCGGATATAAATTTTTTTTCTAGCTCTGTTGAGAGTATGATTCCTTAGTTTAGAGGAAAAGGTTTTTACTTTTGGTGGCATTCTCTTAATGCCTAGTTATTAGTCTATAAATAAATTCTTTTATTGATCAAAAAAATAAATCCTAACTGCAGATGACACAAACATCAAACACAACACATTGTGGTACCTTCCCATGTGACATTGCATGATACCATTATGAAATTATAAAGTGCCACAAACAACATCCATAATAGGCCAAAAAGAAATCTACGGGGTACAAACATTAATTTCATAGAAAACTTTCAAGTACATTTTTGGTCAAATTTCCTAACATGCCAAAACTTCTTGGTATAATACCCTTTAAACTCACTGTCCACAGAGAAGAGGCTACAGAACAAGCAAGATTTCAAATGAAAAACAAAAGAGGAAAAAAGAAGAAGAAGAAGAAGAGCAACAAAGGAAAAAAAATAAGCAAATGAACAAAGGAATTTTTGGGTGGGGAGAATTGACCAATCAAAGAAAGTCAAAAATAAAACGGCCTAATTAGAATTGTAAAATTCTAACTTTCCAATGCAAGAAACAAAGGCAGAGTCAAGAAATTGTCTGTGGGCGGACACTAATTGGCTACCATGGGAGGAAAAGAGAAGAAGAGAGAGAGAGAGAAGAAGAAAAAGGTCAATGTGGGGTTAGTTTTTTTTTTTTTTTTTTTAGTGATATTAGATAAAATAAGTACAATTGGATTGCTGTTATCACATTAAAATTTATTTTTTCATTAGATGGGCACAATTGATATTGGGCTAAATTTTTCTTTTCTTGGGTGAGCACAATTGTATTGAATTAATTTTTTTTTTTTCTTTTTGTTAAGTAGGCACAATTGAGCACGAAATATAATATAAGAACAAAAATAATATAATTTTATTTTAAGGTGGGCACATGCCCCCAGGCCAACATTGGCTCTACCCATGGCAAGAAAACAAGAGAAATTATCAACAACCATTTGCCACAAACAACCAAACGGGTAAAGGAATCTATACCGGCAACAGTTGCTAATCCAGTAACTTTCAATTTCCAGAATTATCAACGTTAGTGTTTCCTTTATTATTATTATTAATTTAAAGTCTCAAAGGAAGTAATCAGTTTTGATGATATCACAATAACTTTGAACCTTCAAATTTTGGCGAGAAGTAAATTTGGGGGTGGAGAATATGCAATACCACCCCCAACAGTATTACTTATCCCTTATTTTAGGAGATAATTAGTGTATTTCGAAATTCTACTATTGCAAACCAAACACATGACTAAAGGCAACGTGGTCAAAAATAATTCAATCCCTCAAAATAATCCAGCAAACAAACATAGCCTTTAAACTCATTGTCCATGGAGAAGAGACAACATGACAAGTAAGATTTCAAATGAAAAACAAAAGAGGGGGAAAAAAAAAAGGAAGAAGAAGAAAAGCAACAAAGGAAAAATCGAAAAAGGAATTTTTGGGTGGGAGGAATTGACCAATCAAGGCAAGTCAAAAATAAAACAGCCTAATTAGATTGGTAAAATTCTAACTTTCCAATGTAAGAAAACATGACAAATTATCAACAACCATCTATCACAAGCAACCGAATAGGTAGAAGGAAAGTAAAGGGTGATGACAGCCCAATAAGGAGCTACACAAGCAACAGTTGCAAACCCGGTAACTTTCAATTCCCAGATATATCAAGGTCGGCATTTTATTTATTATTATTACTTTTTTTTTTTTTTTTTAAGAAGTCTCAAAGGAAGTAATCAGTTTTGATGACATTACAATATAGCTTTCCAATTTTTAGCATGTGTGTAGCCTATATCTCATGATGCAACAGTTTAGATAAGAAATTCAGTTGCATGGAGATAAAAAATGACTCAAAAAATTTCAAAGAGTCCACAAACCTGAAAATGAGAGCTATTGAGGCAGCGGGCTATTTGTCTGAAAAGAGGAACCATGCAACGCTGAAATTCTGCAGCCTGTGTTGCCTCCAGCACTTCTTCAAGCTCCCCAAGAAAGAGAACTTCCTTCTGACAATTGGTGACAGGCCAATATTTCAACAAACCTCTTATAACAGTATCAGCCAACTTGTAGTCTTTTTCTACAAATTGGGTAATGCAGTACGAGAGCTGCTGATGATACAACGCAACCGGCTTAGGCTTGTGGAGCGGTATAAGTGCTCGAACAAGAAACAACTTATGCTCCTCTTTCATTGGCAGAGCAAACCCGTTAATTATACTCCCAAGAATCTCCAGCAGCTCACTGATACCACAATGCCTCTCTGTCTCATATATAAACCGATAGAATATATTATTGATTGCTTTCCTAATAAAAGGCCGATGCACCATAAACTTCCCATATATCCGGTGAAGTATCATTTTCAAATATTCCCGCTCCCGGGGATCCTCGGAATCAAACAACTCGAGTAGTTTCAAAACAAAAGAATGATCAATATACCGCTTAGCAACCTTGGTGTCAATATCAGATGACACAACATATCGTAAAAGCAGCTCGTACACAAGCTGTATATGCGGCCACGCCGGGTCAAGGTAGGGCTCTTCCTCTTCCAGGTCCATGCTCTCAGAGCCTGTATTTTCATGAGATGCTGGCGGCAAACACCGGAATATATTCACGGAGATCATCCGAATCATCTCTTCTTGGTTACTTTCTGAAATTTTTCCCGAGCCAGATTGTATAAAATCAACAAGGTCCATAAGTGTCTGCCTCTTAATCTCTTTCTCTCTAACCATTTTCAGTGTCTCAGAGAAATCAAATTGGAAGCAACAAATCTGCAATTTCCGAGAAAACAAGCTCGGCCGTTCAGAGACCACAACGTCCCTGAACATAGGGAGGGTCTCTATGGTCCCCAAAGGTGGGGTGGTCACAATCGGAGCTCCACCGGAATTGCCCACGGCCGACGCCGGAGCAGCCCTGGAAGCATGGTTTACGACAACACTCGAGGTCGAAACCGAACCGGAGTTCCGACCCCCGGCCGGAACATAACCGAAATCGTTTGCTTCCGATTTCGAGGGCTTACGATGCCCACGTTTCATAATTTTGTTGAACATCTCAATCTGATAAACCCTAACCTAGGATTGTAACCGCAAAAAAAAAAAAAAGTATATATGTTTATTCAAATCATGAAACTCAGCCGCGATTACAGCCCCTTCACAGATTTGAATCTGTGAATGCAGCAACGATGGAGATCTACCGAAGGAACCAGAGAGGAAACCGTTGGGTGAATGAATTTCGGAGACACTTGACCGTTGGTTGACCGGAACGGCGACCGACAGCGACGGATCGCCGGAATGCAAGCCCCGTAATTGGTCGGCGAGAGGTTTTCTGACGACAACCTAATAATGACAGAGAAACAGATGTATACTTATAGAGAGAGAGGGGGAGAGAGAGAGCGAGAGAGAGAGAGAGAGAGACGAAAATGGGGATAATCAGATGAGGCTAACGAACTCTGATTCAAATCGCCTATGCCATTTTCTGATTCTGTACATTTTACGAAACCGCGTTTAATTTACCATATTTATATAAAAAAAAAAAACCGCGTTTAATTTTATTTTTATGATGGCCGATGGGATCGTTTTAATACAAAGTTTTTATTTATTTATTTATTTATTTTTATCTTTTAACTCTCCCTGTGTATATATACTAGATGTAGTTCGTACCTTAAGGCACGTAAGACCCACACCCAATCCTTCCCTCCCCTCATTCCTTCTCTCTCAACCGTTGGTTTTAAACAAAAAAAAAATCTAACCGTTGATTTCAAACATATATATCACATCAACCGACCTTCTTTATTACATAGATTATTTGCTAAACTTTAAGAAAGAAAAACATTTAGCCAGATTTTTATATATAAATTGTTTGCTATCGGTCAAAATAAAATTAGTTATATATTATTCAATAAGAACTAAAGAGTGAAAATAATACCAGGACAAATAACTTTAAATATATTTAATATACTTCTTATATATTAATAATTTTATCCTAATTAAATTAATAAAATTTAAAACTAATAAAGTATTAAATGCACTTTTTCAATGTCATATGTCGACAATTTTACCTTACCAAGTTAAAATTATCCACATATGACATTGAAAAAGTGCATATTTATTGCCTTACCAAGTTAATAAAGATTCAAGAATCATATTTATTGCCAGTTATGTCTTTAAATATTTACATTTATTAACTTTTAAATTAATATTTATCTTCTTTCTTAACTCTTTTTTTTTCTTTTTTTTACTTTTTATTAGATAATAATTTCAACTCCAACTATTTTATATGGTATGAATTAATTTCAATTTTAAATTTTCTATCTTCTTATAAAATAAATATATCTATATAATAAGTTTGTCCAACTAATTTAGTATTTGTCCTATGTGGATGCTCAGTATTGCGTCGGGGGTGCAAGTTGAGCAATAACCTCGCCTGAGGACAAGTAAAGTGGAATGAAAGATGAGAGCTTCTCACTCTTCTTTCTCTCTCTAAAACTTCGTGGCAAACCATCATCAATCTTCTAACTTAGCTCTCTTGCAGAAATCACACCTTGACCCTCATTCTGTCGATCGTCATTTCCTTATTAACCAAAGGCATGTTAATACTGATTCAAACTCCCATCATGCCAGGGTAAGCATAGTCTCGGATGTTCCCTCATTGAAATCCACTTCCCAACCTATACTTTCCTCCATTTCGTTTCCATCCTCACCTATTTAAGACCCAAGAAACTCTAAACTTTCCAAATCAATTGCTGAGTTACCAATGGAGCTTATGTCATTTAAGAAGAAGATAGCACATCCGAGTACTTCAAAAATTAATTAAGTTACTAGCTTCAACAATAGTGGCACGATGGATGCTTTAGCTCACTCTAATGCGGGTATGGATAAGACATCTAAGGATGCAGATGCTAGAGTTGATGCTCATGTGAAAGAAACCTTTGTCAAGGTATCTCAGCCATCAACGAAGGACCACGATAGAAAGCATAGTCTATCTTCACAGCATAAAAGCTCTGTATGCTCAGAATAGCAAGTCAATGCCTCTCCACGTGGTAGACTAGAGGGTAAATACCATTTCCTTCAAAGAAATTACCAATGTAACCCGCCCAAATGTTCAAATTCATCTCAATTGGCACTTACTAATGGCTTTAACCCTCAGAATGAAACAAGTTCAAACTTCTCGCCCCTAAGTAAGTCTACCTCCTTTCTGGGCCATGATAACTTTAACAGTACTCTAAGCCCAACTAAGCAAGTTAGTGCCCGGAAACCTGCAAGTCTAAAAGCCCAAGCCGATACTCCTTGGGCCAACCTTTTTAATGTCAACAGAATCAAAACTAATGGGCTACAACTAGAATTTGTTCCTGGACTGCATCCAGGGCACTCCACCTAATGTCTCTGTTACTCTTGAAGAAGTTCAAGACGAGCTTCACAGATGGAATAATGCCTTAGTTGGGTATGTTATAGGAGCCAAACCTCCATATAAGCTAATGAAACAGTTTGTGGAGAAAAGATGGAGGGTTTTTTGTCATATTGATTTGTTCATTATAAAAAGCGGCATGTTCATATTCAAATTCCACTATGAAGAAACAAAATCAAAATTTATAGAATTGGGCCCCTAGAGCTACTTTAATAAACCTCTGGTACTCAAGCCTTGGTCCCCACATCGCTATTATGAGAATGATGAGCTGAATTTAATCCCTATATGGGTCCGGTTCCCACACCTCAAGTTACATCTCTGGTCAGCAAAAGTGCTAAGTAAAATGGTAAGTTTAATTGGCCAACCACTCTTCTCGAATCGTATGACAGCTACAAAACAGCGGCTGGCTTTTGCAAGGGTATGTATGGAAGTTCCCCTAGATACTGAGCTCCCACAGAGCATTGTAATTAACGACCATGAGGGACACTCTTATTTGCAACCGATAGAGTATGAATGGGTACCCAAATTATGCAAACATTGTAAGAGTATAAGCCACAACACCAATCAGTGTCCGAGGATAGTAAGAAATGAATGGAGGCCTAAAGCTATACAAGACAATTCTCTTAATGTAGCCATTCAATCTCCCAAGGTGAATCAATTAAATGCTGACTCTTTGGCCATTGTTGTAGCTAATAAATTCGATATTTTAGAAGCATATGCTGAACAACCACTTGAAGAAATAGCTGAGCAACATCACAGTAAAGCATTGAATGCTAAACCATTAGTTGAAGAAGTAGCTGAGCAGATCCCATCTGCTGTTGCTTTGGAACCCACTCTATTAGCAATCGTAACACCTAAAGTAGGAAGTACTGAAGAAGTGTTGGATAATAAAGCTGATAAGGCTCTTATTGTGTTAGAGATGCAGCATAATGAGGATGATAGCACAATGGGAACCAACAAGATGGAGGAGTATAGCTCACAGCCACAAAGCTCTCAGATAATCATCCCAGAACCGAGTACTCCTATGCGGCCAAGCAAGTTGGAAAGAGAAAATGAAAATACAGATGGTCATGACCAAGCCTCATCAGCAAAGAAAAAGAAGGAGAAGAAGAAAAATTTGCTAGGTAAGGCTCTCATAGCCAAGGCCACCTTTGCCATCTCTCCTTAATGAACCTTGCTACATGGAATGTTAGGGGGCTAAATAGCTCCCTGAAGCAGTCGAAAGTTAGGAAGTTGATAAACACTTACTCACTACATTTTTTGGGCATTGTAGAAACAAATGTGAAAAAGTTTAATTATCAGAAGGTATTTCATTCTATAAATAGTCAGTTTGAGTCTTTTGGATCTTTTGACAGCAATGATGTTGCTAGAATCATTTTGCTTTGGGATGCCTCCATTTTGGACATTGATGTTCTCTACCACTCAACTCAATGCATATTTTGTAAAGTCAAACATAAAGTTATCTCAATAGAGTTTTACCTGACTGTGATTTATGGGCTCAATGATAGAATGCAAAGAACAAGGTTATGGTAGGAATTGAATAATCATGTCAATAGCACCAGTTCTTCTGATCCTTGGGTCTTAGCTGGTGACTTCAACACAATTAAGCAAGAAGACGAGAAAAAATGGGGCAGAAGCATCGATAAGAAATCTGCACAAAACTTGACTAATTGCATTGAGAGCATTAATGTGAATGACCTGAACTATACAGGCTGTTTCTTCACATGGAAAAATAAGCAAGACAATGAACACCTTATCTATTGCAAGCTAGATAGAGTCATGGTGAATGATGCATGGCTTGACAGGTTTACCGAATCAATGGCCAACTTTCTTCCTCAAGGTATTTCAGACCACTATCCATCTTTAATTACTATCAAAGCTGATTTCAAAGTCAAGAGAAAACCATTTAGATATTTTAAATTCTGGGCACAACACAAAGACTTTGCGCCATTAGTGACTGAAATATGGCAGGAAAATATACAAGGCTCTCCAATGAATAAACTTTTCTTAAAGCTCAAAAATCTGAAATCTGAATTGAAGAAGTTCAACCAACTGCACTATGGTAACATCTCAGAACAAGTGAAGCAAGTAAAAATGTCACTTGAAGCTGTACAGGCCAAACTCAACAAAGATCAAGGAAATTTAATCAACATTCAAGAAGAAAATGAGGCTTTAAGGAGATACTGCGAGCTTGCACAGGCTGAGGAATAATTATACAAACAAAAAGGTTAGGGAAAATTGGATGATGCTTGGTGATCAAAATACAAGCTATTTCCAAAAGAAAGTAAAGTCACACAGAGCAAGAAATAAAATCCTCTCAATCATGGATGCATAATAGGTGAGGCATGAAGACTATGGTGAGATCAAAGACATATTTTTGGAATTTTACAAAGGTTTATTAGGTACTCCCTTCAACTATATACAAGATGGGAAGGCAAAAGTAGAGGAAGTAATGAATCAAGTCTTACCAGAGCTCTCTACCAGCAGTTTGGCAAATGAAGTAACAGAAGAAGAAATTAAAAGTACTCTATTTTCTCTTCCAAGCAATAGAGCACTAAGCCCCAATGGATATCCAACTGACTTTTTCAAGTCAATGTGGCACATTGTAGGCAAGGATTTTACTCAAGCAATCCAGTTTTAAGCAGAATGCCAAAAGGAATCAATGCAACAGCCATTACACTCATTCCTAAGGTACCAAATCCTAACTAGGTCACTGATTTCAGGCCTATTTCATGTTGTACAACTATTTATAAGTGCATATCTAAGATCATTGCTAATAGACTCAAAACTATCCTTCCCCAAGTCATTAGCAATAGTCAAACTGCCTTTCTTGCTGGAAGATCAATATCTGAACAAATCTTGCTCATGCAAGAGCTTGTTAGGAACTATCATTGTCAAAGTATAAGTCCAAGGACTGCTATGAAGATTGATTTGATGAAGGCTTTAGATTCTGTTTCATGGGATCTTATACTTAACATTCTTTCAGCACTCAAATTGCTAAGCAAATTTGTTGAATGGATCAAGGCATGCATAACCACACCTCACTTCTCCATCTTCATTAATGGAGCATTAGAGGGCTACTTTGTGGGGGCTATGGGATTAAGGCAAGGAGACCCTTTGTCACCTTACTTATTTATATTGGCCATGGAATTCTTCTCAAGACTATTGAAGCAAGAGATAGCAACAGGCCAATTTGTTTTCCATCCCAAGTGCAAGGAACTCAACATTAGTCATATTTGCTTTGCTCATGACTTGTTCATTGTTTGCTATCCTAATGAAACTACATACAAAACAATTAGTCATACCATTGCTGAGTTCCACAAGTATTCTGGGCTGCTACCAAATAAAAGCAACAGTAAGCTCTACATAGCAGGAATTGCTTAACAAAAAAAGGAGGAGCTTTGTAGTAGTCTAAACTTCCAGCTTGGTACTCTTCCAGTTAAATATTTGGGACTACCACTCATCACAACAAAACTAAAGGCAACAAACTGTAAGGAGATAGTGGACAAAATACTCAGTCGAGTCAAAAGTTGGGCAAATAGAAGTCTCACCTACGCAGGAAGACTTATAATTATTAAATCAATTCTCTTTAGCATGCAAGTATATTGGAGCCTCCACTTTATTTTTCCTAAATCTGTATGCAAAGAGATGGAACAAATCCTAAGAAGGCTCCTGTGGTCTGGAGTAGACTTAAAGAAATCAGCAAGTAAAGTGGCTTGGAATGATGTATGCTACCCAATTAATGAAAAAGGACTTGGTCTTAAAAAGATTGAGGAATAGAATAAAGCTGCTATCATGAGACATTTATGGCATCTATGCACTAATAGGAGCTCTTTATGGGTCCAATAGTGCTAAACTCATCTAATAAAAAAGAAAGACTTTTGGGTTATGCCTATTCCAAATGATTGCTCATGGAGCTGGCATAAAATCTTGAAGCTTGGAATCTATGCTATAAGTATTGGCAAATACAAGATTGGAAATGGCCACCAAGCTTCACTATGGTTTTCTAATTGGCATCCACAAGGCCCACTTATTCCGAGGTATGGACAACATGTTGCCTATGATGTTGGCTTAACAAAATCGGAAAATGTCTCAGCTATTATCAATAAAAATACATGGAGATGGCCTTACGCTAATTCATGGGAACTTTAAGAGATATGCAGCAACCAGCCTGATTACAATCTAGAACCTCTTACAACTTGATAAGTTCACTTGGCTAGCCTCAAGAACTGGGGTTTATAGTGCAGTATCCACATGAAACTACATAAGAAGTGCTCAAGGAAAAGTACAATGGCATAAAATTGTTTGGTTTTCCAAAAATATACCAAGACATAACTTCATCATGTGGCTTGCGATGAGGAACCGAATGAATACAAAAGACAAGCTTGTCAAATGGGGCATTGTGACTGAAGCAACTTGTAAGTTGTGTAATGAAGACGATGAAAGTTTAACCCATCTCTTCTTTATATGCAATTTCTCAATAGCCCTCAGAGAAGAGATATGTAAGCTGTGCTTAATATCCAAAACACACCATGGTTGGAATGAAGAAGTTAGTTGGATGATTGACAAATTCAGTAAGATTTTTCTTTCAATTACATAAGAAAGCTAGCTTAGAATGCAATGGTGTACCATTTGTGGAAGGAAAAAAATAACAGAATCTTCAAAAGAATCTACAACTCCATCAACCAAATCCTACATGCTATAAAAGAATAAGTTAAATGGAAGGCGACCCAATCTTTTGATACTAAATGTACAAATATTAATATACAATTATGTAATAGTTGGGGGGTTTGTAACTAAAGGATGACTGGATTTATTGTAAAAGAGGGTGCCCTCTAAATTTTTGTACATTCTCCCATATAATCCAAATTACAATTAATTACCAAA
>QLOD02000038.1:4198796-4217114 GCA_003260245.2 Sideroxylon spinosum | reverse complement strand
AATCATTTATTTATATGTTGAGACCTTGTGATGCCAAATGGGACCATGATTGTAAGTCCAGGGAAATTATTCTTCTGCATGCAAGTGACCCTGGCCGCTAGGGAACAGACCCGGGGGAGGCTGTGGTAACCCTAGCGCTCAACGGTAGAAGGAACAGTTCCTGGTGTGTCCTGGTGACCTTCACCGGATTGTCTTAGGGAAACAGTTCCCGGGCGCCAACCCGTGGTGATCCTTAAGTACGATGTTGGATCCAACCTTGAGATATTCTGGCATTCGGTATGGTTCCCAGATGGCGTACGAGTGTCACAATATTGTTTCTGAGTTACTGGTTTTGTTTATGATTACCTATCGTAGGTCATACATATTTCCTGTTACTAGTTATTTTATATTCCATGTATGTAAATTACTATGTGTGCCTTATCACTAACTGGGCTTCAAGATAATTGCTTTAGATTATGTTTTTTCAGGTGAACGATCAGGAGTATTGCTAGCGAACTCTGGGGACTGTCCCGAACTCGATAGTGCCGTGGCCTCCATAGGACATTTTGTGTACCCATCTCACATAGATAAGTACATATGTATGCATGAACTTTATCTATGGACGCTCAGTATGTATGAGTAGTAATCCTTTTGTACCGTATATGTAAACTCGTATCTGATAATAAGAGAATATTTTTATTAGTACTTTCTCCTATTGGTGATATCAATAATAGGCTTACATGCTCCATGGGTTAAATTCCATGGTTCATGGCCGGTCATACCTGAGAAGGGAGGGGTGTGACAAGGAGTTTCTAGTTTGCATCAAACTATCAATTCATAACCAAACTCATTTAAATTCACTAGCAAGTTCCTTTGGAATGATGTCCAACTTTCGCACCAAGCCCAGAAATTCCCTGCATCCATAACAATGCCAATAGTTAGTACATTAAAACAATTCAGCTATGACACCAAACAAACCATTGCATAATAAAGAGTAGCAGTATTAAGCAGCTAAGAGGGATAGGGCACATAACCGCCATGGGCGATCACCGAGTATCACCAGATCTCCCTCATGATCTGTATAGCCAACATAACATCCACTACTTCCGTCAATTAGTGACCCTTTAAAGTTGAACTTCATGTCAAGCTCGCAAACGAGGCCTTCATAGCCATTCAAACTAGCTAGCTGGACTGATCTTCCAAGAGTAGTTCCGTGCAACTGGATGGGAAATTTCTAAAATACTCAAAACCACTTCTGTTTTGATCAATCCAATCTTATTATGGCCGAGTAAGAAATATTGACAAAATCGCGTTTAAGAATGATTTTGGTTGCCTACTCTATTTATCTTTCCAAAGAAACAAGTTTAAAATCTGATCATAAGCTTTGCAGAGAAAAAAAAACAACACATCTTATATATATTGACCAACTAGCTTTGCGCTCAGGCTTCTCATACGGTTCTTACATTGTTTATCAAGATGCTTGTCAGAAATACTCATAGATGGCTCTAAGACCTTGATGGCTGCCGGAGAAATGGAACCTGGAGACTTCCCTTTTGGGGAAAACATACCCGTATCATGAGCAACCAAGCCGCTCAATGTTGAATGCTGGCTATTAGAAAGCTTTGGATTCGAAAGATTTCCACCAGGAATTCCAGGCTGTCGACCAGCACACCAATTAGCATTCAAATGGCGAAGAAAATATGGCACTGCTAGTTGTCTGTTTCCAAAATAATGAAATAATGCTAATCTCAATGCAATATCCCATAACTGAGGGATACAAGAAGCACATGCGATTTATTATCATGTAAGACAAATGCCAATGAAACAATTACCTGGAACACTTCTGCTCCATACACTCGTCCTCTGTGATTTCATCCAGAATTTGGAGCCAACTGAATACTCATACTCAGCAGACATGAGGTATTTTCATGGGGAATGAGATATTCAGGAGGACAATTCCTGTAGAAGAAGCACTTATCCGATTTTGGTTTCATAATGATAACACCTATATGCTCCGAGTAATGAAACAAACTACAAAGACCAGTAAATGTTCTCATTCAACAATTCATATGCAAACAGAGTGCTAACTTACCAAGGACGGTAGTTGACCACAGAAATGCTTTGCATACTAATAGAATGCCAAGCACCTGCAAGTATGCCAGGTTGCATGCTAGGACCAGATAAGATAGATGCTGCTAGACTATTTTGTGGTTAAGAATGCTAAATTATAAAACTGAACAGGTTCCACAAGTAATAAAAGCTACAAAACCATGCAACAGCCTAGATGAACTAGGTATGAGCATTTGCTTTGCAATCAACATTATAAGATTCTTAAAAGGTTGAATGAAATCATTACAAAAATACCAACCAGAGCAAGAAAGCATTCATCAGCAATTTGCCTGGACACTAAGAATCCACCACTTGTGTGTGTATCAGATGGAGTGAGTGCTTTGGTAAAAAAGCGTGCACTAATTTTCTAAGCTACAGACTGAGAAATTACACCTTTTGAACTTGACCCCTGTTGCAGCAAATATAAACCTCATCATAGTCAACAGGATATATTGTGTTTACTACTTTGAAATTCCAAACAAAAGAAGTAATAAAAAGAAGCAATTATTTTTTATTCTTGAAGAATTTTAATGCCTGATTTTTTACAGTTACAAACTTAAAATAATCACAATGGTCTCATAATCGAGAAAGTAAGCTTAGAATTAATTAATGACCATATTTAACAAATACCATAATCATCATAGAAAGTTAAATAAATTACTTAACTCATTTTAAAACCATTAGAAAGTTAAAATTTTCATGTTTGCAATTTTTTTCCAGAGGGATAAATATTTCCTTTCATGCTTTTCTACCCACTCCACAAACAAAGTGATATTATATAAAACCAAGCATATGTAATCTGTCGAACCAAATTTAAATCTCAATATCCAACCTCAATATCTAGAATCAAACAAACCCGTGCAAACACTTCATCCGAGTAAATTTCAGTCTGCAAACCACAATTAACATGGTGAGTACCATCCACAAAATACTTGCACTCATAATCTAGGAAACTGTAAGGCATAAAAAATATACCATTCAAGCACAGTTACAAAAAAAAAAAAAAAAAACTAAGTAGTCAAAAAAATACTCTAGTTCTTTTGAGTACTGTAAAAACTGGGAGTTTTATAAACAATAGGTTCCAGAGTGTCCTTTTTTCCTTTAGATTCTTTGCAAGGTTTTCAGGCTTTGCCCATCCATCCGTATTAGAGTATGCAAGAGAGAACTGTGAGAAACATTAAATTGAGAATGCTGTGAGAAACATTAAATTGTGCTAGTACATGAAACTGAGAAATATAATCAATTCAGCTTTTTCTCCTCAAGAAAGAAAAGTTGAAATTCATCAAGGGAATCATCCACAATCAACAGGTCAGACCGTAGTAATGCCACAGCTAAACTTTCCTATGAAGAGAACTCCATGTCATGTGCTTTAAAACATCTAATCCAGATTTTTGAGACAACTAGAGCGAGCGAATAGATTTCAAAGAGCACTTGGGAGAAATAATGATATATAAATAGATATATATATATATATATATAGATAGAAATCATTATATAGAACTCTTTTAAATTTTGAGTTGTTTATCTAACATTTTACTTTTGTGAGCACTGAATTTCATAATTCCGTAGTTGAGTGTGTCGTCAAGACCTGAAATGCAAATAAAGGTTGTTCACAACAGAGTAAACTTCTAAAATTCTATCCCACATGGAAGAAATCAGATCAATAGAGTTTTTAAGGTGTGAAAAAAATTATACACAAAAAATAACTTTAAATTTAATCGATCTGACAGACTGCAACAAGCTAGAAAACGAAACTAACCAACCTTAACATCCAATTTGTGGCAATAAATTTTCTTGATAAGTCAACCCCATACCCGAAGAAAAGTGCAGGAGTGAAATAGAATCAGGTTGAGCACATGCACTAATTTTCAAAAATATGCAGAAACAAAAGAATTAGAGATATGGAACACACCTAGGGCATAGGGCTTTCTGATATACCCAGTTGTCCATTCTATTGTGAGATCCAAAGCATTTGATACATTCATTTTCCACAAATAAAAATGCAAGAACCTTCACCCTATAGAAACAACAAATTCAGCAACATGTAAAGCATCTGATCAGCCATAACATCGTTAATCATTTTAGGAAGCTTGAGGAGTCAAATGGAATGGAATAGTGATGGTCAAAGTTTGATTACTATTGGTAAAGTAAAAAATGTAAGAAAATGTGCACTTCCACTAAATCCATCTATTTGCTGTTTTACTAGAGAAACGAGCATCAACTTCATATGCTAGAGAGACTGCTTTTCATAATGAGTAGCTAAAGAAGAAATACAAGCAAAATCTAAATCAAATTGAAATTGAAATAAATTTTATCAGATTAAGCTTTTAAATAGCATTAGAAAGCTTTTAATTGAAGAAAATAAAGAAACGACATTTGAAATGACGGTTCTTGTTTGAAAAATTCTGTTCAGCATATGAACTGAATCTTTCATCAAACCTACACAGACAATAGAAACAAGGTCTTCCGAAACTGAGCTTTCAAGTTTAGATTTCATCCTGTTTATTTGCAGGACTGCAGTGCACATCATCTAGAAATTTTTTTTGGATAAAGCATCGTGCACAACAATTTATATAAGCCAAACTGACTGATAATAGATAGTTGATTGTGTGCTATCAAAAGCCAAAATTTCAAATATAAAGCATCTTATAAACGATATGAGACTAAAATCACATTTCCAGCACATTCAAGAGAAGGGGGCAAAGGATACAGTTATTAGATTATTAAGATACCATAGCACTCCACCGCAATATATTTAAATACAAAGTAAATTGATGCGAAGAATGCTATATCGTCACATTTTTAAGATGTGATCTCCAGATTGTATCACTGTTATTTTCACTAGATCTTTGACTGAAGGATATAATTTGACTAAGTCTTCCAGGACAAATTGATGCAGTTCTGCAGCAAATTCCACACCAGTTGGACCCCCACCCATGATTGGAAAATGGAGGTTTGTCCTTCACTCCTCCTCACTCAGGTTTGTCCATCGCTGAGCTTCTAATTCCAGAAGCTGCAAATGTAAGTGCTTGGGGAAAATGCCGCTCCTCTGAACCAGATTCTTTTATGGTCTTTTGAGCAGGCGCGTGAGTGTTCCAGCAGTGGAGCTTGCACTGTATTTTCCATGCAAGAAAAGAAATGGAGCACCATGGCCATTACGTGTGTTTGGCTGCCATTTGTGCTGTGCAACATGTGCTGCTGGAGCATTTATATCAACAATTATAACAGAATTTGGACATGCATGAATGGAGGCAGCAGGTTAGTTGCAGCATTCTGGAGATGGAATAGCATATGGTTGAACTTCTTTGGGGTTCCGAAAGATAGTCTAACATGCAAAATCAAATTGTTAGTGAGCTTTGGAATGTAAAGTTTGGCAACTGACATCAACAATCGAGATATTTTTTTTTTTTTTTGGATCAGATAAGCACATCAATTAAGGGGAAGGAGGGGGGTATGACTCAAAACCCATGACTATGTTAATGATGTTCCATACACTTGTAAAAAAATAACCAAAGACAACTTAGCACATCAAGATGTTAAAAATCCAGAAAACATCATTCATCAGTGATTACACTTGAAAAAATTACAACTCAACACGACAAAGCTTCAATCCCAATAAAGCCAATAGTCATATTAATGTAAAGGAAAGGATAACAGGTACGTAGCTGAGAACATCCAGGATGGTTCCAAATTACAACAAAACAATCCACCTAATGCCAAAACTCTTAAATAAGTACAGATGCTATTGGATGTCTAAAACCAAACAAATCTAGCTGAACAAACAATAGAAAAATAAAAACCACATTACCTCTTCTTGGAGACACCAATAAGGTGACATTGATGCACTTGATATGAAGGTAAGTGATGGCTTGAAGCAACTGAAGAAGATCAGGAACCACCATGGTCTACAATTATTAATTGCCATATTAGTTCCTCATGATGTTAATGGAAACAATTGTTCGTGAAATGTAAGTATTTGCTTCTGATAACATTGCTTGCTAAAAATACAAGACACAACTCCACAAATCCATGTACAAATTTAATTTTGCCTCAACAACTCCATGTGCTACTTGGTTTAAGTATACAAAAATTGTACAAATTTAATTTTCCCTCCACAACTCTATGTTCCAGACATAGCATTTTAAGCAACTAATACAAGCCAAAGTTGGTGAAATCTTACATCAGAATCAACAACAGGGAAGTTAAATTTAGTCCCATCAGCTTCACCCTGGAGAATTTTAGAAGCTCTTGCAAACGATGAAATTGCAAGTCCGTTCCAAGACACAATTACCTATCAAGTGAATTCTGTCATAACATTCATCCCAACTAAAATATCACAACAGAAAGTAGACACCTACCAATGCGTATCAGGTGGTACCTTATCATCCAAATGTGACCATGGTCGTTTTGATCTCACATCGAAAAGTTTCTGCCTACATGTACCCAGAATATCAACATACCTTTAAATGGGCATACTGGATTTTGCTGCCATCGTATCAGTGCTATTTCTCTCTATGAGCACATTTTTTTCCTTGAATTCATTGTGAGGATCACTTATTCTGGAGAGATCATAATTCCCAGAGGGTTTGATGTAATAATGCTCCTTGAAAAGGTTTGCATGCTCTCCAACCATGTCCTCAACCTTAAACAAAGTAGGCAAGTATAATTGATAAAAGGAAATGGATGGAAACAAAGGCACTAGCATGTTGCACATTGTTATTTCATGAGATTCTATCTAGAGATAAATTCCATTTTTTCTTTTGGAGAACCAGTAACTAGAGAATAAAATAAATAAAGTGCCGGGAAAATACTTCTGCATAAATAAATCAAACACTAATATGAAAGGCACCACTACCCTAACTTAAGCTATCCCCTCCACCTTGCCACAAAAAACTGTTTGGTCAACCAGTTATGTTGCTTCCTGAAGCAAAATGATGTAAACATTAACCATTTGAAGCAATTTAAATACACAAAAAAGCAAAGACAAAAACCCAATAAAGTAAGAGCAATTAGCAGAGATGAAAATTTGAACTGCCAGAAGCTAATAAATATATCATGACGATTCCATCAGGAGGATATCACAAAAGTTAAGTATTTTCATCAATTTAGTATATGTGTTCATACCAAAATACTAATGCATGCCACCGCTAGGAATCTTTTTCGTCCACTCTAGGTTTCTATGCCGCTTGAGTTGTTGTGGCTCATTTGGATGCTCCATCAGCTAAGTGGGTGGCTCATTCGGATGCTCCATCAGCTGAGAGGGTGGCTCTGTCCCGTGTGGCTCAATCGGAGGCTCCGTCGACTGTGAGGGTGGCACCGTCTACTGTGCCTGGCTGAGGGGGTCTTGTAATTGTACATAACTCATCTCCATCTCTAGCTGATACCAAGACCTCGTCCTCTTCCTCCTCACATATGGAATTTGAGATGATGGATTTAATTTACCGGATGGTAGAGTCGGTGTAATAAACTACAAGTTATCTGATGGCAATGGCTCTACATCCTCAGTGATCACTGTGTAGTCATCAATGCTCGGCAGGTCAATAGGCACAGTGGGTGATGTGGATGGGCCCATCCCAGTAAAAAATGAAATGGCTATTTTTGGCTAAGACCAATGGGAGAGCTGAGGTAGACGGTCCAGCTTCAGCTCTAGCTGAGCTAGACGGTCTATCGTGAGCTGAGCTAGATGGGACATCTCTGTCTGAGCTTCCGATTCGATGCTCCTCATTTCGAGCTATGACACTCCTCCGGCCCACAGTCCTCAATCTCATCGCTATCCGATGTACTTCTTCCATACTGGTGCAAGTGAAGAGCTCTGCTGCTATATGTGTGGTCATGACTACAGTTTGTACCTATACAAAATAATCCAAGCGTTAGAATTATAATTGTAAATATAACTAATCATAAACGAACAGAAATATACATTGTTAGTATACTGAGATTGAATACTTAGGGTGCGTTTGGGCTACCAAATTTGCTGAAAAAACTCTGAAAATCTCTGAAATCATCAGTTACAATTTTACATTTTCTTTCCCTCAAAATTTCAAAAAAAAGTGACATATCTACCAAAAAAATAACAAAATTACAATTTCGTTAATCGAATGGGAAAAATATTTTTAGGGATGTCACCACGAAGTCGTGCGCACAAAATGACACCCACTTTGCCTATTTGTTTTTTAGTTTCTGTATAACGTCCCAACGGAAAGTACCAAACCGTTCCGACGGTTTGGTTACTGTCGAAAACCGTTCCGACGGATTCAGTCATGTCTTTATAAAAACTTCAGACAAGTCGTCCCGACGGCAACTAAAACTGTCGGGACGGATTCCGAACTGTTCCTCTCCAAAATTTGTGGTTTGGGTTAGGCGCTTCAAATGCCAAAAATTTTTCGCAGTTTTTCATTATTTTTTGTTACTCCAAACGCACCCTTACTAATATATCCTTCGTGGCAGCCACCGGCTGGGACCCTCTAGGAGGCACTCTGCGAGGAGGCCCGATAGGATGCCTAGTAATCAGCTCGTACCACTGCATATAGGGATCGCTACGATCCATCTAACTTGTAATGTATCGGTAGTGACCACCCGAGCACGGCGATCATTCTAAACGGCGATGTGATCAACATGCGTGATACTCCAATCAGTGCCAACCTTACCTCGACAATCAATATCATGTAATGCGAGAGATGTATCACACATTGGGGGCTTATGTTGAACCATCCCAAACTATTGCATCACGTGATCGGGGCAACTGCAACTCGACAATGTCAAAGCATATCAAAGAAGATCTCGTCCGCCATATCTCTCGATCTTGAATTGGGATATCTAGATCCGCTGGATATGGCTGCCATGACATCTGTGAGTCTACCATCAAGTCCAACTGGTCTCAACTAAAGTATGTGGAGATGTCAACATGAGCCCCCCATGCCATCTGTTAAAAGTTGAGATATATATATTAGTTCATTTTTTAAACAAGCAACATTTTAGATATGAAGAATATAACTAATTTAACGTTGCCATACCTGCAGCCGTATGGGTCTGCCGGCCGCACTAACGGGGCCGGCCCTACTATTGGAGATGCGACCCTTGGTGGATCGAATAACTATGCCACATCTGGTGACTCGGGCTGTGCGAAATTTGGTTTCTCATGCTGAGGTGCGTCGGCTCATCTAACTTGATGTTGAATAATAGATCTGAATATAGCAAATCGCTCCTATGCCCATATCTGGAGAATGAGTAACGGGCCAGCCATCTCCTTCGCCCATGTTTGTGAAGCCTTACACATTTCTCGGTATAAATAAGCTAATGCTACTCATTCCCAACTATGTCATCCAACCTGTTCCAAACCACCGAGCAATGATAGATACATCATGGGGATCAAACTATGGGACTTGTTAGGGAACAAGCATTCTGCAATCAACATGAAAATAGTCGCACGAGCATGCTATCGTACAACATCCTCGTCGGCATTGGCCGGGAGATGTCCAAAGTGTTCGAGCAACCAACTGAACCTGATTGCATTCCCTTTGATAGCATCAATAGGTGGTGCTACGCCTAGGTGGCCTTGGACTATTTCCTTCCATGAAAGTGCTTTATGAGTCTCATCTACACCTGTAATTTCCATCCCATCTACTGGTAACCCGGTGATGGCACTGATGTCCTCCAATTTGATGGTGCACTCTCCATAGGCATATGGAAAGTGTGGGTCTCAACTCACCATCTTTCCACAAGAGCTGTGATCAACGGCCTATATAACTACATACAACCCAGGCAATAAAACCCATACACTCGTGTCCTGATAAGATAGCAACAACCCAGGCATCTCTTGGAGTCCATGTAAGCTCTCTCATGAGGTGGTGGCCAGTACGAAGATCAAGTACCAAAGACTCCTGGGTAATGAAACGGGGGGCATAAAAAGCAATTAACAATTGTAAGCGTCAAATGGAAGGGAACTAATAAAGTTAAAAACATACCTCGCCATCCCATATAATTAAAGATCTATGTCTGATCTGTGCACCAAGTACGGATGTATCACGAGGCCCTGGGGATAACAAAGGATGATCCTGATCATCCGAAGCATCCATAACCTATACAGAAAAGGCATCAAATTAGTAACAGTTCTAATTGTCATAATAAGCATATCAAATTTGAGAAATTATATAAAGGGATAGTAACAAAATAGTTAACATGCTTACAAATTACATAACTCAATAGTTCAAGGTCTTATAACATCCATAACAAAACAGTTGAAGGCCTAACAAATTAGATAACTCAATAGTACATGGTCAACCAAATTACATAACAAAATGGTTGAAAATCTTCCAAATTACAACTAGAATACAATCTAAAAAGCTAACTAGCCAGTGGCTCTTCCGGGACAATTCCTCCTAGTATGACCCTCGACACAGCAAATACCACACCATAACTTAGTTGAACTTTCACTCCTATCAATCTCGCTTGTAATATGAGTCGACATTAGTCTTCCTTTTGTTCGCTTCAAATGTTGATTTGGGATGAATGTTGGGACATTTAGGACTTTCCAATATTTTGGATCATATAAGAGGTAGAAACGGGGAGCATACGTTTTAACATAGGCATCGGTGCTATACTCAGCTGAAACCATGGCCATCCAGTCATAACTACGTTCCTCACAAATGGTAATGACACGCCAGCATGGGATTCGGAGATTTCTCCATTTATCACATGTGCAACTTTGATCTTTCAAAGAAATCACTTGTACATGGCCAACCTCATTTACACGTTGCCCCGTAGTTACTTCATACACCCCATCAATGTGATTAAAGTGCACAATTCGGTGACCCCGAGCACGCTGTTGGTATCCATCAATCAATTCCAAAACTCCTGGCTGATGAAGAACCTCGGCCTCTTGAGCTATCACTAAAACTTCGTTCCTATTGCTAAAGTATGTCATTACTTTGTAGAAAGTAAACTGAGCATATGTTGCAATAGGTAATGATTTGGCACCCCGCATGACATTATTAAAACATTCAAGAATATTTGTAGTCTCATTCCCGTGTCTTAGGCCTCCGTAATGAGACATTGTCCATTGCTCCTTGGGGATTTGTACTAAATACTGCCACGCCTCGTGATTAAGGTCTCTTCTTCTATTACCGCATGCACGGGACCGTTGGGCAATTGGAGATCATGAGAATTGGAAGCATGACCTCCCTCAGAGTTGAAGATAGGTGTTGCGTGCACATCCGGGACAAATGGTGCGTGTCGAGGAGAATCAATTGTCAAAACTTGATAATCTAAGTGCAAGTCAACGTGTGACCATTTCAACTGATCTGCTGCATCCATCATTCCCCTAACCCTATTGTCATTTTTCACACGAAATGTCCTATAATGAGCTGTAGATCCAACAATCATTGGAAGCCGATATGTAATATTAAACTTCACTCGAGCTTCTTCTACGCCTAATATCTTGCGCAGTTCGACTATTAGTTGGCATAAGTTATAGTAGTAGCAACCCGAATGCTCTTCTCGTAGTCACGATCATAAGACAACCCCTCAGTAGTTGCAGTTACATTTCCACCCCAATAGCAAAATGCAGTCACGTATTTTTCTGATATCATACCTTCTGTTACGAAAAATACAAACTCAAGATTAGCAAATTTGAAAACATAATGAAATATTAGTGGATCTTATATATTTAAATATTAATTGGAAAATGAATCTTTCTATCACTTTTTCATTAAATTGTATGCCTCACAACCTTTGATTTCATAGGTGAAACGGTTGATTCAAGAAAACATGTCATGTCGTGATTAATTAAAGAAATTAATTAAAGATAATATACTATTTAGATAATAAAATATTATTTTTCTCCATATAATAATATCTAATTTATATAAAATATAAAACAAACAAGATTATAATCTATCTAAGTAAGATTATGCAAACAAGATTAAAACAAAATTATACTACGCTGTAAACTACCAAATTATATGCATTATATATCTATATATATATATTAAAAACACCAATAACATTACATTCATCTAAAAATTTTTGTACTTTTAATAAAATTATTTAAATAATATAAGATTATAATTTGTCCAAATAATTTTTTATTTTTAATTAAATTATTAAACTAATATCCCTGAATAATTGAAATAAAAAATAAAAATAATATTATAACTTATCTAATTGAAAATAAATTATTTTTAATTAAATTATTAAACTAAAATCCAAGAATTAATTAAATTAAAAATAAAAATAAGATTAGATTTAATTCAATTAATTATTGGATGTTAGTTTAATAATTTAATTAAAAATAAAAAATGATTTGGATAAGTTTTAATCTTACATTATTTAAATAATTTTATTAAAAATACAAAATTTGATCCACAACTCTAATGGAGTCCAAGCTGTACCATGGCATAATGCAACATTTAAAACTATAGTATCACTGTTAAATTCCCAAAGACATGGACAAGTGAACTGAAAAACCATTCTCTGTTGTCATTAAAAAAAATGTTGAACTATTTCTGGTGAAAACACAACATCAATTCAAGCAAAAATTGAGTCTTCCAAGAACGGATACTTTTACGAAAGTAAAATGTAAAATCATCTCTGGATTCTACTCATCGAAACCATCAAAATCATCATAGCAAACAAAATAAAATGTAAGTAATTTTTGATATACCTTAAAGAAAACTTCCTCTCATTTGCCAATTGAGAGACCCGAGACGGCGTGAAGAGAGAGACGAGACGCGCTACCTAGGAGAGCGAGGGAAAGACTAAACGAGGGCCTAAATTATTGGCTGTTTCAAAGTGTTAGTGAAAAACGCGTCTAATGGAGAGGGGAAAGGGTTTGGGTTGTAGTGGTAGATATATGGTAAGTAAGAACCGCGTTATGAAATGGCAGTTCTAAGGCCTGGCCCGAGAACCCACTTTGTGCACTCTTTCTTCCGTTCCAACAGCAAAGAAGAAGGCTGGGAGCTTAAGTACTTCTCTTCCGTTCCAACAGCGAAGAAGAAGGTTGGGAGCTAAAGTAAGAAGTGGGTTTTGAAATGACAGTTCACCGAAGAAGCGCCTTTCGAAATGGTGATTTTATGTCGGCAAAAACCGCAGGTTCATTAATAGCATTCTGTTAATTTGTTTTTCTCCGACAGTATATCCATATAAATTGCATAAAACATCAACCAAAAAAAAAAAGTCTCGCTTTCGTCCCTAAGATGAATAGTAGTTGATGCCTCCACCTTTTGCCAAGTGTAATTTGTACGCGTGGCATGATCAAGGTGATTCAGTGAGGAGGCACCCAACTCATTGAGAGATAAATCAGACTACAAAGAAGATGAAAGGAAAAGTTACTTTATGGTTTGCCACATATGCCCTGGAAGATAAAGACATTTACAATTATGGTGTTCATAATTATAAGAGTCCCACAGACAGAAAATATTAGCACCAGATATATGAAGTACCATTTACAAAATTTTATCGCTGCTGTACAAGTCTCGTTTGTTAACATTTTATTTTTTATTTTTATTTATGTTTTTAAAATTTTATAAACCAATAATAGTAATATGTGTATTAAAATGCCTTATATTTTTTTGTTTCTAAAATATAAAAACTTAAACAAAAAAAAAAAACGTAAATAAAAAACAATATGTTCATTCTGTTTTTTTTTTTTTTTTGTTCTAAACATTTGGTTAATTTTAACATTTTTTAAAATAAATTATTTTATTTAAATATTTTATTAAACTAAAATTATATTTAATAAATTATATAATGAATTTAATTTAGTAATTAATTTTTACTTTAATTAATTGAATTAATATAAAATATATTTTATTAAATTATTAATTTTAATAGATAATAAAATTCAATTAACTAATTTAAATTAAATTTAATAATTTAATTAATATTAACTATATTTTATTAAATTATTTTTAATACATATCATAATTCCATTACTATACATAAAGCGTGAAGAATGGCTTTTAGTCCTTTTATGAACAGTCTTGTTATTTTTTTGTTTTAATTTTTCCATTTAAAGCATGAATAATCGCTTTTCGGATGAAGGGTGTTTTTTTTTTTAAATCTTTTTTCACCTTTCCATTTAGGCTGATCTTATCTTGCTTATAAGGCATAGTGATTAGTATAAATATGTAAATATATCACTTTATTTTCTTCAAAATAATATATTCATAAGTTATATTTATTTATTTCAACTTAAACTAGAACAATAAAGGATTTTTTTAGTAATTTTTTTTTTTTATGGTTTATGCCGACTAGCATGAAAAAAAAAAAAGTTCAAATTCAACTATTCGAATTTATGACGGTATTCTTTTTTTTACTTTTTTCTTAATTTATTAATCTATATATCTTTTAAATTAAAGAAATTTAATTAGATTATAAAATATATTAATATAGATTAAGATACATCATTCTTTTATTAAAAATATAACAAAATTTTGTCAATAAGCTAACTCAAATAATTTGAATTTTAACTTTTTTTTAATAATGTTATAAAAATAATTTAATATGAGATTGTCTTTAATTTTAAAATTTATTAAAGATGTAATAACTTAAATATAAATTTTTTATTATAAAATATAATTTTTGAAATATATTTAGGTTACATTTGTATTTATGAAATGTTTAAAAATAAACTAAAAGCATTTCATGTATATTAATATAAATTAATATCTCTTATAATTAATTATAAGTTACTTAACTTTGCTTTATAAATTATAGATGAACAGGTGAGACTGTTTGCACTTCATAAATAGATTATTACACTCCATTTTAAATTTTCACTAAATAAAATTGCATAATCACCCCCATTTTTCGAATAAAATATTTTATATAATTTTAATACCATAAATAATTTACTAAAGAAATTGAATTCATATCAACTTGAAAATGTAAAATGGAGTACAAAAATTTATTTGTGGATTGCAAATAGACCTACGTTTTTAATCAATTACTTTTTTTAATTAATTAGCTAATAAAAATTCAAATAGATACATTGTTATATTTTTTGTGATAATAAATTAATGTGATTTAAAATATAATTTTTAGTTGAATGAGAATTAATTATCAATAACAAAAGTAGTTTTGAAAGTTGATAAAAATTAAATTTTTATACGAGAATATTATGGTATCAAAATTATATAAACTATATTAATAGAAGAATAAGGATAATTGTGTAATTTTATTTAGTAATAAAATAGAATGTCATAATGCATTAATGAAGTGGAAATAGCTCACTTGTATATATTGCACTTTCCATGTGAATATAATTAATAGTAATAGTTAATGAACAGAGTCATTTCACATCCCAATAAAGCATTTACATATCTAAACATTATAAGCCTAAACTTTCCCCCGCATAATCAATAATAAAGTTATATATATGAAGTGTTATTGTTCTATATTGACACTTTCAATAAATATTCTATTATTCGCATTCTATATTGGGCACTGCATGCGTGCAAAGCACACAACCCCTCACTAGTATTTAATAAAGCCTGAAAGTTTAAGCAAGAGCCCAATTCACAATTTACCGATTTCATTCCTTGAAACCAAAATAAGTGATCATTCATTGTATTTCCTAACTCCTTTGTCAACCCGTAATATGGTCATGATCTTGTGACCGATTACAGCCCTAGAACCTCTTATATTTCACTCTGAAAACTTCATTTCTTGAATTCATGAGTTTTAGGATTGTGATTTCATATTGAAGGATCTAGCATTGCTATTTTTTCGTCCAACTCTTTGATACGATTTTCTTTAGCTAATGATCATAGAATTTAAAAAACATCCTACTTCTTTCTTTATATAATGTAAAAATAATGTTACCATTTTTATATTATTGAACACTTTATTTAGTTAATGAGAAAACAAAAGAAAATGCAATTATGAAAGAAAAATTTGGACAATATATGTAGCATCCCTATTTTTCACAACCCAAAAATTCAGGATTACTTAGCATAGGTTAATGGAACCTAGCAAATAAAAAAAATGGCATCTACTTTAGAAGTCAGGTGATACGACATGATTATTAAAGTCAAGTACTAGGATGAAATTGTATAGTATAATTACTAAAGGTCACACCCTAAATTTTTCGTAATCTAGAACATAAGTAAATGTCTGTGTAAAGTACGGATCGTCCATCACCCTCTCCCTTTTCATGCCACATATATAACTATCATATCAATCGATATATTTTATTATATAGATTTAAATTTCAAATTTCAAAATTTGAAAAAAAAATTAAAGCAATGACGTGGCAAACTTTAATAATGACCGAGACAAATGTTAAATTATAAGTTGCGTTTTATTATATAAATGTTCTAATCGTATGTAATCAGTAATAATCATACACATTGTCCACAATTACAGTCACACAATTCTTAATATAAAATGTATAGAGTTTGGAGCAAAGACTAAATAAAAATTCATAATATAATATGTTTAAAGTCTTAGCTTACTAGCTAGATAACAATATTCCAAAATAATAAAATAGTATCTTGACTCAACTAAGCTCATACAATCTCATCGAAAATTCTAAACACATAGAGTATAAACTACCTCACATAAGAGGTTTATACAAAATTTCCCAAACTCTATAAACAATAAAATATAATTAAAACTGTCGACTAGTGGACCCGCTCTACTCACCATGCACAATCAACTTATGACCTATAATGTAAGACCTGCAAGGGAGTGTAAAGTAATCTATATGTGCTCACTCTGCATGAAATATACAAATAATATCCTATAATGCTACGACTATGAAATAGGATACTATGCCAGTAATATCATTAAATTGATATAACCAACATATCCACTCATATCCCAACATAAATTAACCATAACCATAACCATAACCAAAATCACATTATCAGTATACAACATTAAAAACACACATATGGATTTAGGTACTTTTCAAGGTCAGTATGAACCTCAGAACTCCGTCCAACACACCATCCCATGGTAATATCTATCTCTTAGGCCTTAGCTGTAACGATCTGTGTTTTTCTATATGATATTTTATTCTTAATACATATGACTATGACTTAGTGGTATGTTAATGCGGTTAATGTGATACATTAGCGGACTTGGTTGCTTGGTTCTTGGGTTGGGTTTCCCTTTGTTTCAAACACTTGGAGTTTTTGTCACACCTCGGATTTCATAACCCGAGGAATGAGTGAAAAATGTCATGTATTCTAATGCAGCAGTTATATATTTACCCCTGATAAGAACCATGACCATCCTGGAGCAGGCATACATAATCTATGCCAATAAACTAATTGTGAGACAATACTAAAGTAGGTCCAATTAGAATTCCAAATATAGAAGTTTTGACCTTAAGACTTTATAGACCCAGCAAAACAAAGACAAGAAAAAAAAATAAAAATAAAACAGTGTTATAAGCTTGCCATTCAAATCAAAATGATAACAAAATTTTCGTAAATAATGATGCCACAGTCCTCCTGGGTTTTAGGAGCTATACCTGCATTACGATCTGTAGGGACATGAGTACTAACCACTCGTACCCACGATGCATAATACCAATATATATGATATGCAATAAAATCTAACATATGCATTATCTAATTTAATTGATTCAGATAATCACATATCAATAAACCACCAAATTAATATGTCATAGGAAATATGAATACTCTGATTATCCTATCAGTAATAGATAAATTATCAATGTTTGTTAAATTCCTTTACTATTATTTAATTATCACTTCAAATCATGAGGTGGATATTAGCAATGTCATATTTGTAGTTTTCAACCACGAGTCATGATGAGCCAAATTCTTCATCGTCATGTTGTATACTACTACCCTACTGGCATGAACACCAAACACTGTATAGGTTATGGGTCTTTCAATTTAAGAGTAATCTCTATATCCTTTGTATTTTCCTAGCATTAGTTATCTCACAATTACAATATTGAGGTTAAAATTATAATTTGATGGACCTTGAGGGTCATTATGTAATTATTCAAAGCTTAGGTGGTCATTTTGTAACTCTCTAAAACTTTGGGGTCATATGGTGATTATTTAAAATTTTGGGATTATTTTGTAATTTCGAAACATCCTAACTTGATTTCCAGCAGAAGATATCGAATATATTAAATATTATATATTATTTATATATATACATATATCCACAAACCGATTTAATGTAGGTAAATATTAATCACATTTTATGCAAAAAAACTAAACAAAAATTTTCATAATATTTTTACAC
>QLOD02000038.1:4097859-4109583 GCA_003260245.2 Sideroxylon spinosum | reverse complement strand
CCCATCTTTATGCATATATTCTAGGAAGCATGGACTCGCAATTAATGCTATCTATTGTAAGTCAGAAACATGAAGAATTTGGACACGTGTTTGACTCAACTTTTATTGTCTCTTTATTTTTTAATAGCCTAGACATGTCATAGGCTCGTTTTGGACATGTGTCGGACTTACTTCAAAAATTATTATTATTATTATTTAGTTACTTTGTTGACTTATAATCTATGGGATATAGGATATTATCATTTTGGATATAATGCAATCATTATATGATTTCTTTGTTAACTTGTAAAATATCAAAAAAATGGTTTTTAATTTTAATTAGTGTTATATTACGTTATTTCTTTTGTAAATTTGAATGGATTGGAATCACTGCTGTGTATGATAGAATGATTATAGACAAATTCTACATGAACAACTTTTTGATCCCATGTCTTTAATTGTTTGCCCGTGAGATTGCACAATAAATCACTTAACGAGTGATTGACAACCTTAGTTTTTCCACCTTTCTGGGGTGATAGGCACTATTTAAGTCCAGTAGTGTTGGCCAGCAACCACAAATTCGTTGATCCACACCTGAATACTAGAAACAGTCTTCTTAATTTTGTTGCTTCCCAAAGAACATTCAGACTACAGCATCAACAATGGTTGATTCTTCAAAAGAACACCCAAGATTGGAGAAACCGAGAAACAATCTAAATAAAATTTAATAATAAGTTGTGTTGGGCAAAGCTTTTACATGCGTTTATATAGGAAATCAGAAATTGTACTTCTAGTGAGACTTCTAATCTTAAGACAATTCTAATACTGAAATTTAGTACTTGAAATAGAAGGAAATATAAGAAAAAGGAAACCTGCCAAACAACAGAAAATTTATGAAATTTCCTAGCAAGTTTGGTTTCTTGGATAAGAAGATAAGTTGGAAAAGGAAATTGTCCAACTTAGAGAAACTATCCATCTTTTCCATAAAATAAAGTGCTAGGCAATCTACATCTGATTGTGAGGTTAAAACACCTCTTCTTCTTCTTTTTTTTCATGTGCATACACAAGATATAGTTCTTAGGTTACGTTCACGATATATTTCTAAACTGGTAATATTAACTTAAGGCTTGCCATGTTTTCCTGTGAGCTTGGGATACTACCTGCTCACGAAGCTAAACTGTTCAATCTGGACCAAGAAAATATCTATTGGAATTGTTAGGTCACCAAATGTCTCAGAAACATAAGCTGTTAGGAAATAGGCCTGTTAGAATTTAGGAGATATGATACTATTCCCTATTAGGATTGATATCGGATTAATTGGGGTTGATATGATTTGATATGATTGTCTCAATTGTATTTCCTTTTATTAGTTTCTTTCCTTATGTGAGGTAAGTTTTTTGGTTATAAATAAGACTCAAGGGAGAAGAGAGAAATTCAATTCACTCTCTCCTTTTCATTCTCTATTATTTTCAACTTGGTATCAGAACATTTTGATTTCAAGTTTAAAAAAAAAAAAAAAAACGCTGGAGCTTTTGGTCTTGCAGTTGGTTGGTCCCTCCGGTCATCGGAGTTGACCGGTAAAGACCCTAAAAGAATCGTCGGGCGCCAGCGTCACTCACCCACCTAAGCTCGTCCCCGGCAGTGTCCAGAGGCGCCCTCACGCGCCGATCGCATCCGTTGCCTAGTTCTCATGCCCCTAGCGCGTGCCGGCGTGTTGCCTTCCGGCGACCCTCCAGCGACATGCGACGGTGATCGCCTGAAGTAGGAGAGTCCTTCTTGTTGCTGGTACTCCTTGTTTGATGATCTACCGATGTTCTTTTTTTGATGGTTCTTGCTCTGCTTGTCCTGTTTCGGATCCTGTTCTGCTTCGTTCTTTGCAGTAGCTTCTGATCTAGTTTTGGTAATACCTTACGGATGGTTCTGCATCTTTTTCTGCCGTTTTGAATCTGGTTCTGCTCTGTTATCAGCTGTGGCTTCTGATTTGCCTGTTCTACGACAGCCTGCTAGTCTGATTTTTGATCTGTTGTTCTCTGTTGTTGCTTCTGATTTGGTTCTACTCGGGTAATTTCCTTCTTCGTTACTTCCGTTTTCTTTTTAGTCATGGCCAAAGGGAAAGTTAATGTTACTGAACCGAAATCAATATTAATGAAAGATGAAGATGTTCCTAGGTCAATTACTTCTAAGAAATCGAATGGATTAAATTATTTGACTTGGGCCCATGCTGTGAAGGTGTTTCTTCGTGGGAAGAAGAAACTAAATTTTCTTACTAACCTTCCGCCCAAGCCAGATGATAGTGAGTATGATGATTGGCTAAGTGACGATTCCGTTGTTATGCTATGGTTATGGCACAGTTTTGAGCCCCACATTGCTACTGCTGTAGAATTTTGTGACTCTTCAAAGAAAATATGGGATTCTCTTGCTGACTCGTTCTCACAGTAGAGCAATGTCTCACGAGTATTTGAGTTATATGAGCACATTTTTGCAACCAAACAGGGTGGTCGTTCTCTTTCAGAATACTACAGTACACTTAAGAATCTTTGGGATCAGCTATTACAATATAGGCCCCTTACTACTGACCTTGATAAGCAGAAGCGATACTGGGAAGATTTTATGATTGCCTCTCTTCTCTTTGGGCTCAATTCAGATTTACGTGGCTTCAAAGATCAAAATCTTGCTAGTGAGACTTTACCTACAGCTGCCAACGCTTTCTCCTGCATTTTGCGATCATCCTTAGGCCATCATACCGAAGTTCAGGCTATTACTTCAGAAACCTTTGCCTTGATCTCTACTGACACTGGTCCAGGAGCCTCTCGGGGTAGTATGCGTGGACGTGGTCGTTCTCGAGGTTCATCTCGTGGTGGTCGCTCTTCTTAAGGGCGTGGGGATCGAAAATGTACTCACTGTGATCGGACCAATCACACCGAGCCTTACTGTTGGGCCAAGTATGGTCGGCCGGATCAAGTTCATCATGTTTCAAATAGTTCTACCCAGTCGACACACGCTACTTCAGAGCCTTTGAGTACAAACAGTGATCTTGCTGCCAAATTCAGTGAGCTATTGCAAACTCTTCAGACATCTCACTCATCTAGTTCCACGGTTACCTTAGCAAATTCAGGTTATATTGCTTGTACTGCTTCCACTCCATCTTCCTGGGTCATTGATTCTGGTGCCAGCTCCCATATCTATGGTAAATCTTCCTTATTCTCTCATTTAGATCCCATTAATCATCATGTTATTTTAGCTGATGGATCTCCCCAACCTGTTCAAGGACAAGGAGTTCTATCTCCTAATTCTTCAATTCATTTACTCATAGTCTTTATGTACCTATTTCCCATTTAACTTACTATCTGTTAGCCAGTTGACTAAATCCTTACACTGTTCTATCATCTTTTCTCCTACCTCTTGTGTATTTCAGGACCTCAAGAACAAGAAGACGATTGGTTTGGGGCATGAGAAAGGCGGGCTCTACTATCTTGATCCAGCTAGCTTTTCTACCACAACTTCACCTGCTTTGAGTAGAACCGTTTCTCCGCTTCAATGGCATTTTCGTCCTGGGCATCACTCATTAAATAAATTAAAGTTTGTCATTTCTCATTTAAAATCTGTATCGAGTCTAGAATGTGAAGCTTGCTAGTTTGGCAAGCATCACCGTAGTACCTTTTCATGGTGTCGGTCGTCAACCAGAACCTTTTGATTTAGTTCATACTGATATTTGGGGACCATCTCGCATTACTAGTGTTAATGGTTATCAGTATTTTGTTATCTTTGTTGATGATCATTCTCGCATGACTTGGTTATTTTTGATGAAACAGAGATCTGATTTGCCATATATTGTGACTCACTTTTATAATGAGATTTTTACCCAATTTGATAAACGTATCAAAATTTTTCGATCAGATAATGCTTTAGAATAAGTGCAATCTGTTATGGAAGCTTTTTGTACTGATCGGGGTATTATCCATCAGACCACCTGTATTCATACCTCCCAACAAAATGGTGTCGCCGAGCGCAAACATCGTCATTTGCTTGATGTTGCCCGTACTATGATGTTTAATATGCATGTATCCAAACTTTATTGGGGGATGCTGTTCTCACTGTTTGCTCTCTCATTAATCGGATACCATCTGCTGTATTAGGTAACCAATCTCTTTTTTCCATCTTGTATCGTAATGGTAATCCTTTCCCTCTTGTCCCTCGAGTCTTTAGTTGTGTGGCATTTGTTCATATTCTTGATCCTGGTTTAGATAAGTTATCTCCTTGTTCTCGAAAATGTATTTTTTAGGCTACTCTCGGACTCAGAAAGGGTACCGTTGTTATTATCCACCTTCTCGTAAGTATTTTGTGAGCGCTGATGTGACTTTCTTTGAATCCACACCCTTCTTCTCTAACTCTGGGACTCAATTATCTCATGACCTACTATCTAACAATCAGGGGGAGTCATATTCTACTCGTCAGGGGGAGCCTACATTGCCTTTACCCCTTTCTCACCTTTCTTTGCAAGAGTCTCAGCAAAATAAGTGGTAGATATGGCAGCGGGATCAAAATAGACCAATTGTTTCTTATGGCCCATCCAACTCGTCAGATTTGTCTGAGGTCCAACCCATTGCTCTATCTCTCTTTGAAGATGATTTACCTATTGCTCTGCGTCGATATAAGCGTGCTTGCACCCAACATCCTATTGCTAAATTTGTTTCCTATCATTGTATTTCTCCTTGTTTATATTTTTTTATTTGTGCCTTGTCTTCAGTGTTCCTTCCAGTATTATATCTCCTAAATTCTAACAGGGCCCAACAGTGTATATTAAGCTATATCAACACTCCCCCTCATGTGTAACCCCAATTTGTACGTGGAGCAGAGATAAGTAAACCAAATCAAACAAGATGCATCAACACAAGAAAACAAAGTGCATGACAATAAATGGGGAATAATAAGATTTGAACCCAAGACCTCCTGAAACCAGAACTCTGATACCATGTTAAGTCACTAATTGTCCTAAAAGCTGAAGTTATTAGGAAATAGGCTCAATAATGTATATCAAGCAATTTTAACAAGAATAATCTTTGGAGAAGAACTAAAATAATTGGAGCTGTGGCAAGTCTTCATCTCTTAGGGTATGCTGAAGCTTAATGAACGTTATGAGAATTTTCATGTTTTTACAAGCCTGATTAACTTTGGCACATGCGAGCGTAGTTTGCCAAAATGCTGGCTAATATATTTTTGGATGCTGATCAAAATATGGATTTTACTTTTGTTGGTAATTAATTACCTTTCAGTAACTTCTTGGTGCAGGCATATCCATTTGAGATTGACTGGAATGCTACTTATGCCGATCCAGCTCGTCCTTTGGTGGTTGATATTGGAAGTGGTATTTCTTCTGATTTGTCTTTGTATTGGATTTTCTATGAAAATTGAAAATTTTCCTTGCATTCACACCTATGCATGTTGAAAACATACTTCCTGCATGGCCCTGGTCTTTTATTCCCTCTATCCATAATGTTTGACCTCCTTTCCTCTTTGGTTGTCCTATAATGCTTATCCATCATACAAATTGAAGGTAGAAAGTTATTTCACTTATCTGTTATGCTTTTTCTGATGATGCCGTTTATCACAGCTCTTAGCTGGTTACGTTTTTTTGGTTATCTGCCAATGGGATTTGTTTGCCTCTTCTTTTTTCTTGTAGTCTGTTTGGGCTGAACACAGGACAACTTCATAGTCAGAGTCAGTTTGGTGATTTCTTAATCATATTCTTTGGTATAACAGTGTGCTAAACCTTTTGCCTTTTGTCATGACCAGGTCTTTTTCTTGCATGTAATTTGTTTCTAATTATTTTTGAAGTTGATTTGGCAATTTTGGTGCTGTGTGCTGATGTGTTACTTACTCTTGTACGTGTAATGTACAGACCAAAGTTGTGCTTCTCAGTGACTTGCGTGTTTGGTTCAGAAAATTACTCTCTTTAGTAAGGATTAGCTTGTATAAACTGAATTTTCTACAATTTTGTTTTTTGACGAGCAACAATTTTATTATTATAAAAAAAGGAAATACAATAGTAGGGCAGAGGAGTCCCACAAAAGGAAAACAATAAGACGAGAAACGGAAAGATGTAAAAAAAAGAACAGCATAGAATGAATCAAAACATTGACAGCAAACTGCCTCTCAATTATGTTTGATAAGAATTACGGAATCCCCTTGAACTCATCATTAGTTGATGCCCATAGTGAAGCTAGAAACATGCTCCTATCCCATGAATCTCTAACTTCTTGAATTCTACTTCAAAAACTCTAAGGTTCCTCTCGGTCCATAATACGTACTGAATCACCAAAACCGCACACAAGGACTTGATCTTTCCTTCCTTACCAACCCTCCAATAGTTGATTGTAAGCATTCCCCCTTTTTGTATTTGTACCTTTTTGATTCATTTTTCTTATTATAGAGACAGACTGAATTGGTTGCACTATAATTTGGTACTTCAGAATTTGGTACTCTGTAAGACTTTGGATTGGAAATGACAGGAAATGGATTATTTCTTCTCGGAATGGCTAGGAAGAGGAAGGATCTGAATGTTCTTGGGTTGGAGATAAATGACAAGGTTGTTGGGTTTCTGTCCTTCCTATAAATTTCCCTTGGCTATCTTTAGGTTTGAAATTGATAATTTTATTAACTTTCACCATCCTTTCAGCTTGTAAGTCGTTGCCTAACCTCTATTCATCGGTCTGGCATGACAAATGGGTATGTGCTCTGTTTCCTTTCAGTGCTGCTAGTAGCTCATGAACTCATGAAATTTTTTGATTTCTTGTCTGGTATAACTTTTCATTAGTTCTCAGCAAGCAACAAAATATCAATTTTTTTTTATTTTTATTTTTTTCATGAAACGGTTGAAAAGTTTTCCTTCTCAAAGACTGAAAACAAATTTTTTTTTTTTTGGTAGTTCTCAAAGACTGAAACAAATTACTAGGGAAATAATAATTTTAATCTCTCCATCGAAAAATTGTAAAACAACCCAAAATACAACATAATGTACCAAAACATTGTTTAAATTAATATATTATTATGCCTTTATACATTTTGATAGATTTCAATTTATGATTCTAAAAACTTTCATAATTTAGTGACGCTTTCGGAATGTTTCTATTTTTGTGCTAACCGAAACACCCTACTCAGAAGGAATTTTGATCCTTGGTTCTATGCTTGATAAATTCATTTAGGTTCCTTAAAAAGCGTGTTTATTACAGAAGTTCAAGTTTTATTCTGTTTTGGCTAGCAACTTTTATGTGATTTCTAAATGAATATTTATAAATGCCTAGCTGTGAGTGCACTATGGTGAAATATGGTATTATGTGTTATGTATTTTTTAGTTTAGTTGTACTATACAGTTTATTTTTGTATTTATTCTAGTTTTCTAGGGGTAGCTTAGTCTTTTATGCTCTTTAGGTTTTATCTCTATAAGAATTACCTAATCATGTATTAGGGTAAATTAATTTTAATTATTTTCTATAGTAATACAGATTCTTCTTTTCATTTCTTTCGGTTCTCATGATATCAGAGCGACTTGCATAGTTTGCTCCGGTCGGCCATCGTCGGAGATTGCGTCTTTACTGTCAGTCGTTGTTATAGATTGCCGTTGTCGCATCTCCTCCACCGAACCTTTGCCATCGTACGCAGTCGAAGGTCCTTGAAGCATCAGCGTCATAGCACAGCACTTCTCGTCGTCTTCTTAAGTCGACGCCAGCCATCTTCTCCGGTCGACATCAGCCATTGTTCTTATACCATCGAAGTCAAAATCGAAGTTGTAGGGTTTTTCCTTTAGTCACAATTCTCTTCATGAGCACAAGTCGTGCAATTTCGTTCAGCCGCTGTCTTCACGGTCATGAGTCACCCGCATAATTCTTTTTGCGAAGTCCCCAGTGGATTTTTTTTCCTTTCTTTCCGAAGCTGCAACGCATACGATTGAATTGTCTACGATTGGATTGTCAGTTTAGAACTACTATGCCCTTTTTCTTTTGCTCGATTTCTGCTTTATTTGATAATTTGTTGGCCTACTACTTTCACTATGCTGGAGGATAAGTTGCAAGCAATCAGTATGCATTTGAATGGTGAAAATTATTCATATTGGTCAAGTGCTATGAAAAATTTCTTACTTGGCAAATGTATCTGGCAATACGTGGATGGTTCAATACCACGATCTTCTGATCCTAAAGCCGAAGGCTATGAGACTGCTCTTGCAAAATGGGTTTAGGGAAATACCCAAATCCTCACTTGGTTTCACAATTCTGTACAACCAAATATTGGTATGAATTATTCCAAGTACGAGACGGACAAACGAGTGTGGGAATATTTGCAAGGTACATATCTTGAGTCAAAATTTGCCAAGCAATATGAATTAGAAATGTCTATTCGAAGTGCTACTTAGCGAGACAAATCTATTCAGGAATTTTTATAATGAGATGACTATGTATTGGAATTTTTATAATGAGATGACTATGTATTGGGATCAGTTTGCTCTTATGGAACCCTCTAAGTTGCATTCTCTTGATAGTTATGTTCAGTATCGTGAGAAACAATGTCCTGTGCAGTTTCTCATGGCTTTGAGAGATCAGTTTCAACCTCTTCGTGGGGCTATTCTCCATCAGTCTCCTCTTCCTTCAGCAGATGGTGCGGTGAGAGAGCGTATTGCCGAGGAAACCAGGTTTGAAGTGGCATCCATTGCATCACCATCTCAGTTAGTATTTGCCACTCCATCTGCTTCATCTAGTTTGTCTTCAGCGCCTCTTCTGCCCACTCTAGTGTCGCACTTGATTCAGGTCACAGGCAGACCTAAGTCTCAGGTTGCCATGGATGATTGTAGCTTTTGCCATCAGAAGGGACATTGAACGAATGCATGCCCTAAACTTCTCAAGTCCAAGTGATGCAATTCTTCACAATCGACTGGCTCTTTTTCCTCTTGGCCCCCACAGAAGTCGTCTCTTCCTACTGTAGTAGTTACTATTCCTACCTCCATTTGTAATTCCACTTCTCAGTTGTTTGAGCAGTTTCAGTAGTATAAAGCATTCATGGTAGCTATTCAAGTGGATCCCATACAAGTTTATGCTATGACTACTATCCAATCAGGTTTGCATAGTTTTCCTTCCATCACAGGCATCCTGTCCAACACATGGATTTTTGACTCTGGTTCTTCTCATCATATGACTCCTAATTTATCTCTCCTTAGTAATTGTGTTTCTCCTGCATCTCCCAGTAGTGTTGCAACTGTCAATGGATCCCCTATGTATGTTATTTCTGTTGGTTCTGTCCTTCCCACCCCATCATGTTTACTGTCTCTCCCTGTTGTATTTTATATTCCTCAGCTTTCTTTAAGCCTTTTTTCAGTAAGTCAGTTATTTGATCTTGGTTTTGATGTTTTATTTTCGTCTTTTGATTGTGTTCTACAGGATTAGGTGTCCAAGAAGTAGATTGGGACCAGGCGTAGAGTTGGTGATCTTTATATCCTAGAGAGCCGGCATATTCATTTGTTGTCTACTTCCACTGCAATGTCATCTTTTTGTTTAGATGAGAAGTCGTCTCCCTTTTATCTTTCTTATTCTAGATTAGGTCATTTGTCTAGTGATCGTTTAAAACTTTTGGTCTTATCAGGTCATTTATGGCATCATTCAAAAAGGCTATCGGTGTTACGACCCCGTAATCTAATGGGTTTGCAAAGTGATGACTCACTCTAATTGGTCTTTGGAGAGGTATAAAGCTCGCCTAATGGCAAAGCCGTAAAGGGATTTTCTAAAAAATATGGCATTGATTATGAGAAGACGTTCGCTCCTGTTGCAAAAATGACATTGTTTGCACTTTGATCTCTGTGGCTGTTGTGCATCAGTGGACTCTCTTTCAGCTGGATGTTAAGAATGCATTTCTAAATGGCTATCTTTCAGAAGAGGTTTATATGCGTCTGCCTCCGGGTGTTTCTCATGCTCCCGGTTTTGTTTGTCGTCTACATCGTGCTCTCTATTATCTGAAATAGTCTCCTCGTGCTTGGTATGCAACGTTTCAGGATGTGGTTATTCAAATCGGTTTTCAGTCTAGCACTTCGCTTTCTTTATACTTCGAACATCTTATGGTCTTGTTCTTCTCTTGCTATATGTAGATGATATAATCATTACTGGTTTTGATTCTGATGCCATTTGAGAGATGAAACTTCATCTCTTCCGTTTAGTTTGAAATGAAAGATTTGGGCTTCCTTCGTAATTTCCTTTGAATTGAAGTTGCCTCTTCTCCTCAGTGTTAGCTCTTGTCTCAATATAAGTACGCTAATGACTCTCAATATAAGTACGCTAATGACATTCTCCATCGTGCTCGTCTCATAGATGACAAAATTGTTGACACTCCTATTGAGCTACATGCTAAGTTTTGTGCTTCAGATGGTGTTCCTCTTGATAGTCCTACAAAATATCGAGAGCTTGCTGGTTGCTTAGTTTATCTTATGGTGACTCAGCCTGACATTGTTTATGCTGTTTACATTGTTAGTCAGTTTGTTTCTACTCGACGTTCTACACATTGGGTTGCATTATTGCTTATTCTGCGGTATTTTCGTGGTACTATCCATCAGTGTTGATTGCTTTCCTCTACTTCGAGCTTAACTCTTCAGGCTTATGCTGATGCTGATTGGGCTGGTAATATCTCTAAGCAAAAGTCCACCTTTGGCTTTTGCCAGTTTTTGGGTGATTCTCTTATTTCCTGGAAAAGCAAGAAGTAATCTGTCATTACTCGCTCTACCGCTGAAGCAGAATATCGAGCTCTGGCACATACTATCCCTGAAATTGTTTAGCTTCGTTGGCTTTTATCGAATATGGGTGTTACTTGTTCTACTCCCACGCCTCTTTATTGTCACAATAAAAGTGCTATTCAGATTGCCTACAACTCTGTTTTCCATGAGCGCACGAAGCATATTGAGATTGATTGTCATTTTGTTTGCCAACATCTTCAATCTGGCACTACTGCTTTTCTGTTTGTCTTTTTTTCTCTACAGCTGGTTAACTTTTTTACTAAAACCCACACCGCTACTCGTTTTCGTTTCCTTCTTGGCAAACTCTTGATACTTTCTGCTCTCTCATCCTGAGTTTGGGGGGGTATGTATTTTTCAGTTTAGTTGTACTGTACAGTTTATTTTTATAGTTCTTCTAGTGTCTCGAGGTAGTTTAGTTTTTTTTGCTCTCTAGGTTTTATCTCTATAAGAATTACCTAATTATGCATTAGGGTAAATTAATTGTAATTATTTTCGACAGTAATACAGACTCTTCTTTTCGTTTCTTTCGGTTCTCAGCTATATCCTTTATTTTTTGCTTTCGCTTCTCTTCTAGCTGCCGCATCCCTGACCCTGCCCTGTCCTGTCCTGTCCTCCTGCGCTCCTTTTTTTCTTGCTTTGAGCAGGGAAAAGTAGCAAGGCTTGTAAAATGTGTATTTTTATAATATTAGAATCAGTTCATGAATTCTTGTTGATCAATATTGTGAGAGTTACTTTTCTGTTAGGTTACTAGCTCATTGCTGTTTTGAAGTGAGATGACAAGAAAACAAGCTTTTTAATAAAATAATTTTGCCATTTTTTGATCTTTATGCACTGTATTGTCCTTTTTTTTTTATGGTCTTCCTCTTGGATGTCGTTTGGTTGAAAATAAGAAACATGGTGACAAAATTTATCTGGTAATTTGTTAACCCTGAAAGGACTGCAAGTTTCTTTTAAGTAACATAACTTTTGAGCATGTATTC
>QLOD02000038.1:3981471-3993361 GCA_003260245.2 Sideroxylon spinosum | reverse complement strand
GAAAAGGTTGTCTGTCGGGTTTGGTTGTCTGATCGATCAGTGTGGTTCTTATTGTTCAAATGTTTTTTTTTTTTTTTCATTTTGTTTTCGAATTTTCTTTGTGTGGTTTGAATTTTGATTTCCTTTTCTAAGTGTTTATGTGAGGGCTAGGGCATGAGGAAAGTGTAAATCACCATCATCGGGACCCTTGCACTTCTAGTTTGATGTATTGTCTATGTACAAAAATGTCGAAGTTGTGTTTGGTTTCTTATTGTGCCGATCTCTGTGTGTTTTTTCTTGTACTTCTTCAAATGGGAAGCAAAGGTCTTGAATTTTTATTGTGCTGATCTTTGCGTGTGATTTGTGTGTGTTGGAGAGGATTCTTGTATTTAATTCTTCAAATGGATGTGAAAGCTTGAAACGCTAATCTAAAGGTTGAAATCGATCTATGGTATTGGCAGCGAGACGGAGGTTGTGCTTGTGTGTGCGTGTGTTTTGCGCTGGGGGGGGGGGGAATTCTCTTACATCTTCAAATGGATATGAAAGTCTTAAAACAGTGATCTAACGTCGAACCATGGTATTGTTGATTGGTGTTGGGGGGGGGGGGATTCTTGTACTTTTCAAATAGATGTGAAAGTCTTGAAACACTAATTTAAAGGTTGAAGTTAAATCTATGGTGTTGGCCATGTCTGTGTGAGGGGGTTTTTGTACTTCTTCAAATGAATGTGAAAATCTTGGAACACTGCTTTAGTTAAAGGTTGAAATCGATCCATGGCGTTGATGGGTTGTGTGTATTTTTTTTTTTTGGGGGGGGGGGGTTTCTAATATTTCTTCAAATGGATGTGAAAGTCTTGAAACTCTAATCTAAAGGTTGAAATCTATCTATATTGTTGGTGGTGGAGGGGTGTGTGTGTGAGAATTGGGGGGAGGGGGGAAGGAGGAGAGGTTCTTGTATTTTGTCAAAAGGATGTGAAAGTCTTGAAATGCTAATCTAAAGATTAAAGTCGATCTATGATGTTGGTGGTTTGTGTGTGTGTTGGGGGGCACCCGGGGGGGGAGGGGGTTCTTTCACTTCTTCAAATAGATGTGAAAGTCTTGAAACACTAATCTAAAGGTTGAAATCGATTTATAGTGCTGGTGGTGAGTGGTGTGCGTGTGTGGGGAGAGGAGAGGGGTTCTTGTATTTCTTCAAATGGATGTGTAAGTCTTGAGACGCTAACCTAAATATTGAAGTCAATATATGATGTTGCTGGTGGTGGGATATGTGTGTGGAAGCCATTCTTATACTTCGTTAAATGGATGTGAAAGTCTTGGAACGCTGATCTAAAAACTGAAATCAATTTATGGTGTTGGTAGGGGTGTTAAATTTGTGTTGGGGAGAGGGGGGTTCTTGTACTTCTTCAAATAATGGATGTGAAAGTCTTGGAATGCTAATCTAAAAGTTAAAAGTCGATTTATAGTATTAGTGGGTCTGTGAATAGGAGAGGGGGAGAAGTTCGTTGTATTTTCTTCAAATGAACGTAAAAGCCTTAGAACGATGCTCTGAAGGTTGAAGTCCACCTATCGTATTGGTAACAATGCATAAATTTTGGTTTGAAAGCCACAGATTGTTAACAAGATAATTACTAGTTTTGAACTTTATCGCATTTATTTTCATCTCGTGCAAATTAATTAAGATGGTAAATAAATCAAAATATTTGATATCAATTTAGTAGTGGTACTGGTTGTTGATAAATTATGGTAATGAGGAGTTGTGGTAGTGCATATATATGGTAATGGTGGTTTATAGTTAGGTGACAAAGACAAAAATAAAATTCTAAAAATACAAGTAAAAACATATATTTTTTTATTTTCATAGCTTGTAAATTTTTTTAAATCATTTTAAAAAAATATAACAAAAATGTTACAAAAATATTTTTGTTTTCAATTTTCAAGATTTTGACAAAGAAAATACAAAGACACAGAAAACAAAAATATTATTAAATGAGCCCTATATATGTAATTAAATAAAATAATTCAGATCAAACCTATATTTTAAGCTTTTCAAGAATCCATTTAACAAAATATATGAGATATGTTTTCAGTTTGATTTGATTGAAATTTACTTGAGATAGTAAGATGGCATACCGAACTAATTAGCTACTATAGTTAGATTTGTGATTGGTTGAACTAAATCTCACTTGGGAATAATCAGCTAGAGCCTCTTTTGAGAGTGATGCCTCTACTGTCATTTCTTCTCTTTGCTCATTCACTTATTTTCCATCTTGGGAATTCTTCTAAATTCTTTAGGTTATTACTGCTTGGATGTCCTTTCGATTTTGGTCTTTCTCTTGGTGCGGAAGACAAATCAATGGAGTTGCGCATTTCCGTACCTGAAATTATTTAAGAGGCTTTCATCTAGGCTTTCTCTTGATTATCTCCCCCTGAACTGCTAAATATTTTTGAAAGAAAGAGCTTTATATATACTTAATTTTCTACCAATATGTTCTGAGTTTAAAAAATAAAAATAAAACAAAATCTCACTTGGGAATAATTTAGAAATTATATAATGAAGTGATTTTATGTTAAATTGATACATTTATAAACCAAATAAAATCATTTAAAAATGGCCTGAAATCTAGCATATGCGCATGTAAGTCTAATATCGATTGGGGGTTTTGCTGCAAATGGTTTGAATATATCGTGGAATTTATTAAACAATTATGGGTTTTGAACTTCTATCAAAATCATATTCAAGACTTACAAATTAAGGACATGAATTCAATAGAGACTCCCTAAGTAAGCAAACAAGTCTAGCTTAGAGCATTTTTCAAGTTTGTTGGAAAGCAAATTGATGATTTTTTAAAGACAATTTAAAAAAAAAAAAAGGTTGTCCAAGCTAAGTTTGCATTTGGTGTCTAAAGTGAAGTTTTTCTTTACAAAAAAAAAAAAAAGTATCAATAAACTTCTATAGAACTATCTCACAAGATTTAGCTAATTGTCTTGATTGTAAAATTTTATTGAAAAATAAAAACCTGTAAGAAACTTTGAAATTCTGAAATAAATCAATGAAAAAAAATTGTTAAGAGGTCATTATTAAAAGATTTCATTGAGATTGTTCGTGTTAACTTATTAACAAATTCATAACCTTTCAAGTACAATCAATATCTATTCGAACTCCTTTTATTTTTATGTCCCGTCGTTCCTATGGGTCGAGCTAATTAATTGCTACAAATTTTTTTTTTTTTGTGTTAAAATAAAAACTGAACTTATTATTAATTAGTTTATTGATTTAAGTGCAATTAAATTGAACACTTTTAAATACAATTTCCAATTCAAGTAAATAGTTTATAAATATTTTTCCAGACTAGTATAATATTAGCTTTAAAGCAGTCATGCAAATATTTAGAAGCTATATTCCTTATATTAGGCAATTATTAAATCGCCATGGACTAAAATTAGATTTTTAAGAATTTGATCTTGCCTTCTTCCTCAAACCAAAACCTTATACTAGCTAGTTGTAGCTTATATATATATAATAAATCTTTGTTGTTTCTTAAATCTTCCAACTTACCGTTCTTTTTAATTTTACCTAAATAACTATTATTTTTTTTGAATTTAAATTTTGAGAGAGAAAATAATAATTTTTTTTTAGATTTAAAAATTACATTCTTTCAAGAAAAAAAAATTCAAACAAAGAATATGTGAACACAAAAGATTATATTAAAAAATTCCTGATGAACATTTTAATGAATTAAAAATCCACATCAATTTAATTAGAATTTTTTTGCCTAAATTTTTATGGTTTCAAATATATAATTTTTTTTCCCGATTTTGAGAACGAAAAGATGACAAAAGTAGGGGAAGGATGAGTTTCTTTATGACACCTTACAATATTGATTTTTGTTAAAAAGATACAGTGAGAAGGAATAAGAAAAAGAGAAGGAGGAAGTAGAATAAGTACTGGTTATAAGACTACCCCTATCAAAAATATGAATCGGTTCGAGAAGGAAGCTTACTAGAGAGTATGGGAGAACCTTTCAGCCAGTTAGAAACATAGAAATGAGCAGCGTTGTTGACTTAGCTTCTATGCTAAGAGCAAGATCATCGGTGAAAAGATTTCCATGCTCGCACGTCATCTAAAATAGAATAAAATTTCCAAAGAGTGAATTTGGAGTGCATCGCTTTCAAATGTGTATTCTCTTAAGTTACAGGTTGTGGTCATTAGACAAACAACTCTGATGGCTCAAATTTAAACCTTTGGTGCTAAAAAATGCAGCCATATTTTGGAAGAAGAAAGACAAAAAAAAGTTGTGAACTAAATGAAATATTTCATAAGTCATAATTGAGCCTCATGTGAACTAAATAAACCTTTCTTATTCTTTTTTTTTTTTTGGGGGGGGGGGGGGGGAACATATAGATAAAAGGATCAGTCACCTTCTCATTAATATAGAGCTGCAGTGCACTTCCACCCTGCCCAAAAGCTCATGCAAATGATTGCAAAGGCTCAAAATTAGGTTCTATTTTTAACTAAGTCTCATGTGATTTTGAGTTTATACACTTAAAATTTTATAAGTTTTATAAACATATAGTTAAATCTCTTAAAGTTTATTTAGGAGGTGTTTAGTGGAAAAAAATTGGTAAAAAAGTACAGTAAAAATACAAAGATTTGATATAAAGGTAATAAGTGGCAAAATTTGATTGGAAGAAAGTCACTTTTTGTAATTTTTGGTAAATTTTGGTGGTGCCAAACAGGGCGTTAATATGATTGTTGTGAGCCTGTTTTTTTATTTTAAGTTTTTTTAAATAAAAAACAATCCAAAATTCATTTGAATAATGGTGTTTTACTGGTCGTCTTGAGCTTTTTTTTTTTATCAAAAACGCAGCCGTGAGGGTTTGGCTCTTAAAAACTGGAAATGAAATTTAGGGCTTTGATTCCGTACAACTTAGCTCCTGCAGTCTGATGGAGGCTCTTCAAAACTCCAATGAAAGGGTTGATTATGAAATAAATGGGACGCATTTTAAGAGACCATCAGGCCCCTAACTTCAAACAATAGAGTCCACGAAAAAAAAACAAAAATCTTAATTAACAGAAAGTTTTATTCAAAGCAGCAACTCAACTCAAGACGTTTTTAAAGCACTTTCAAAACAAAAGTTTAATTCTTTAAATAGTTTTCTTTTTTTTTTTTGTGAATTCGATATATATATTTTCTCTATATCCATGACTACCGTTAGAAATATTACATAGTGGGATTTCAATATGAATAATTGTGATTAACTTTTATAATCAAATTCATTTAGAAAATATTACCTTAAAATTTCAAATCAAATATGTTTTCCATTTTGAAAAATAGTTCTTTAAAATGATAAATCAAATATATTTTCAGTATTCTAAAAAGTGAATCTCAAAATATAAAAAAAAAAAACAAAACAAAAAACAGAAAATACAAATCAAATGCCAAATATGTAGAGGTGAAATTATCTATATGAATAAAATTATAAAAAAACAGTATTAATAACAATTTTGGTATTCGTACAGGAGGACAAAATAAATGAAAATATGAAATTTTCATTGTTAGATAGACAACTAGTCTTGCAAATGCAATAAATGTTATATACACACATATATTTAATCCATTTAACAATTAATAATATGTACATAGCCATGCAACGAGAAGCAAAAGCAGATCCAAGACATTGGTATTATTTTATTTTATTTTATTTTATTTTATTTTTTTTGGTGATGAGAGATCTACCCTAGGTTCCAAACACCGGGAAGACTAGCACTGGTATCCTACCATCGGCGGCTTCCCACTTGATTATTTGAGGGTTTAAGTGGGAATCGAACTCGTGATCTGGGTAGAACACTCAAATCTTAGGTTCAACTCCCGTTCTAATGAAGTACTCAGTGATGGGTAAGACACTAATATTACCTTTATCTATCTAGGTTCTGTAATTTATTTATTTAATACTCTATATGGGTTAAATTCCCTACATGTTTTCCTGTTTTTTTTTTCTTGCCAATATATAATACCATCCAAGCATCACTTTGCATTTTTCCTTGTTTACATCTGTTTCCTTGTTTGACTTGTTTCCTTCATTGTCCAGAAACAAAAACTGCGGTATCAAACACTAGATGATCTTTTTTAAAACTCTCAGCAACTAGCAATTGGTTACTAGGAAATGCTAAAGCACTGTCTTCACATATTACATAACAAAAGAATCAGGCTCGTGTTAAGCTCAATAAAATTAGTTTACCATTAGTTGAGAGGCGCTTAATCTCATAAACTAACTAAATCTCTCTCATCGCAAGGAAAAAAAAAACCTCTTTATCTCCTCAAAACTTTGTATCTACATACTTACCTGTATGAGATTTATCTTAAGCTAGGAGCGAGACTTAAGAACCTCCTCCTCTGAGGAATCTTTCACCCATGAGCACCATCGAGTCAAGATCTCATGATCATAGAATAATTGGGGCTAATAATTTGGTGATTAAAAATAGGGAATTTGTCGGAACTTCTTAGATCTGTCTAGAGAGGTTTTATAAGAGAAATCTAACGTAATATTTTTACCCAAATAAATTATCATAATACTTGTATTTGACCATGTAATAGATAATGCCACTATTCACTTAATCAAATTCTTACTTTATTAGCCTTCATAAGCTTAATCTCCTATATAAGCCATCCTCGTAAATCTTATAAAATATGATACTACAATCTTTCACCATAATTATATTCTCTGCTATTGCTGTCTCTCTCTCTCTCCCTCTCTCTCTCTTTCTCTCTCTCCAACTGCTTTAACTCTCACCTTGCTTACCTCTAATAACTTCTGCTATTGAATATGTTAAGAATTATTCATACATGATCGAAACCTCCACGCTCCACCATCCATGTAAAGAAATACTAGTGTGATTTTAGTATGACATATGACAAATCGGAGCTAGGATGTGATAGAGTTACCTTTTTGATGTTACTGCAGAACCTAATTTCTTTGTGCAAACAAATTTTCTTGTAATACCAATTATATAAATGAAAAAATTTAATATCAATTCTGATCATCAATTGAAATATATTCACTAAATCTTATCCTACTTTTAGTCACTATTATATATTCTCGACAAATTTTGATAAAAAAGATATAGCAATTTTTATGTATTTCGGTTAAGTTAAATGTTTATTTTGAGGGGGACTGTCGGTGTTCAACTTTGACTTCTATTGGTAAGATGCTATTTTTTCATATTGCATGTATGATATATTAACGGAGTTTCTGCTGCACTTAGTAATTAACATTTATGCATAGAGGAGGAAAATAAGAAACTTTGTGTTCATTAATGGTGTAATGAGGTTGAAAAAGAGACTTGGCAGTTGATAGATGAAGTAATAAGCTTGCCAAGATCTTGTTAGAGCTGTGGTTATTTTGACTCATGAGAATACAAAGAATGTTGGAGTGTGGAGATTTACTTTCCTCGTATGGTATAGCCAATTGAGCAACTTGCGAATAAGGTTGCTGGGAGTCGCTAGTATTAGAATATTCTATATCAAGTTTGGATATATTATTTATATATATTACGTATACTAAAATATTCTATATTTTTGTATTTATTATGTACTTATGTTTATTTTGATATACAGATCATTATTATACATACCACTTATTATAAACCTATTTAAAAGTTTTTTCTTTACCGTTATGAGACATATGACAAGAAAATAGATTGGAAAGAGATTGGAGAGAGAAAATATAAAGTTATATCTTGTCATATGTCTCATAAAGTTAAAAAAGAGACCTTTAAATAGGTTTATAATTAGTGGTATGTATAATAATGATTTATATACCAAAAAAACGTAGCTACTTACTGAATACTAAAATATAAAATATTCTAATATAGATAATATATATAAATAATATATTCTAACCCAATATAAAATATTCTGACACTCTCCCTCAAACTCAATATGGTAAACCAACTTGAGTTTAGAAATAAGAGTATTCCAAAAGTAATTGAACCAAATAGCAAAATAAGTCGTGAGTGTAGAATCTTAAACTGTGTAACTGTTGGCGGCAATGAAATTTTGACAATGAGTTCTTGAAAAAATTTTATTGCCACTGCTATGATTATTTTCCGGATTGGAGATCAAAAAATAACCAAACAGAATATACAATGTACGAAGATTGAACAAGAAAGAAAAAACTAAAAAACCTTCAAAGGAAAAATAACAGCACCTTGCCCTCAGAATTAACAGCCAATAAAAAAACTGACATAGGTTGTGTATTATTATTGATTCGTCAAGAATAGTATTGTAAATAGGATGAACAATATAACGTTGAGATGTCATCCAAAACAAAAAAGTGTACTGATATGATGAAATACAAAAAACATAGATGTCAGAATCAAAACAAGAAGGTTTAACAAAACTCTAAGAACCAATTTAGAATGTAGAAGAAAAGAATTTTGTAGCAATTGTAATGGTATTATGACAGAGCAAAGTTCTGAAAAGAAAAAAAACACTAGAGAAATAAAAAATACAGAGTATGGCTCTGATGCTATATTGAAATAAAAATAAAAGACAAAAACATAGAATTGGAGAGAGAAAACGTAAAGTTTACATCTTGTCATATGTCTCATAAAGGTAAAGAACAAGTCTTTAAATATACTTATAATGAATGGTATGTATAGTAATAATTTATACACCAAAATAAACGTAATTATTTACTAAATACTAATATATGGAATATTCTAATATAGGTAATATATAAATAGTATATCCTAACCTAATATAGAATATTCTAATAGCTAGTAAAAGCTAAAATGTATATCAGTAAAAAGGATTATCACTGGATGGTCGATAGATACTTGCTGGAAAGAACAAAAAACAGTACATTACTACAAGAGCTTGCCAGGAAGGCTACTCGTTGGATCACTAGCTTCAGTGGGAAAAGTAGGTGAGTTGCATTACGACATGTTATCTCATTGGGACACTTATCCCAAAGAGTGGCACATTTAATTTTATTTTAGGCAGGTTTCTAAATCCAGTTTTAATCGGATTTCTTATTCTTATATATTTAGGACGTATTATATATCAGCAATTTAGTGCTAAGCTTAGATTAGGATTCTTATAGGTTGGGATTAAGAGAAAAACTAAAAACAAGTTGATAAGGTTATCTAAGAGGTTTTTTCACATTTTTCTTGTAATTATTCTTACTCCATTATTGCAGTTTTATATTAAAAATCAAATTTTATTATATCCATGAATGTAAATAAATTATCGAATCACATAAATCTTGTATTTTTTATTTTGTATCTTAATTTTTGATATTTGTTTATGCATTTATTATTATTTATTAAATTATTATATAAAAGTGATTCGATAATCCGCACGAGGAGTCATGTATGATTAACAAGGTAATTAAGCATGTTGGGATTTAGTATGGAGCCCGTTTTTGCGCACGTGGATGATCCGGATGATGATCCGACCTGAAATAATGTTGTGTGGTTTATATTTTTGGGATTTTTTTGAGGCTTAGTCCATGAAGCGGAGGCTTGGGCCAATAGGGTTAAGATATATATAGTGGTTGAAAACCCTACAGCCGCAAGTTGTAATTCTTTTCTTCAACGTAGTGAAAACTCTCTGCAACTCCGAGAACGTAGGCACGATTGGTCGAATCTCGTAAATCTTGTGTTCTTACTTTCGTCTGATTTATTTTCTTCTTCTCTGTCGATTAATTGCGTTTCTAACAAAGCATGCATTTGGCTAGCACTTGTGTCGACATGACCAAGTCATGCATTGGAGAAAAGGCAAGTCAACTAAGTCAATGACCGTTTCTTTAATATTTAAAAAAAAATTTCAATAACTGACCAAAAAATAAATCAATTGCATTTCAAGTGTCGGGTAGTTCACTTAATTTTAGAAATAACAAATTATTTGAAAATAGAAAATTATTCAAAATAGGCAACTTCAAAAATCTTGAAATAGGTGCTACAAGTTCAAACATTTCAAATAAAAAAAACAATAAAATAAAAAAATGGATTGAGGTTTTTTTTCTTTTTTTTTTTTCCTTTCTATTCACTCAAATCTCTTCGTTTTCATTGATTTTGTCCGAATCATCATTTTCTTCCAATAAAATGGAAGAAGAAGGATCTTCTTTAGTAATCCCTCTTGCTCCTTTTTAGTCGTAAGTTGTTTCAATTTCTACATCTCTTTCTTCCATTAAAATTTCAGTTCTTTCTCAAAACTTTTTTAACAAAGAACAAAAATTTATTATTTTTAAACAATTAAATATAGATTCAGATATAATATTCTTTTCTTACAATCAAAACAAAAGAAAATATTATTATATTAAGTTTACATTTGAACTTAGAGTTATAAATCCTATAACTTATATACACTTGTAGATATTGGAGATGCAACAATAGTATGTCAATCAAATGCCACTTGGAGATGCAACAACAGTATGTCAATCAAATCCCACACCTAAAACATATTGGACTCAAATAAAAAAAAATCATGTCTTAGCTAGAAATGTTAGTGTCACATCTACAATAGACTTTAAAACAAATGATATTAAGTTTTTAGTGAAAACTAAGAAAAGTAAAAAGACCTTTAAAATATCAAAAATATCGTATTTTCCTCTGTTGCATAGAGATATGCTTTTAATTAGGTGGTAATTTTTTAACTCAGTATTAGTTTATAAGTGTCCCATGATCATATAACTTTAATTGATAGAAACAAATCTTATAAGATACATTCGTTACAAACCCATAATTTTATTAATAATAAATGATTTGTGCTAGTCAAACATGGTGATAATAGTCTTATTTTAAAGAATTCATAAAAAATTTTAGTAAATCTCACTGAGTTTATAATAATGTAATGCCTTGAATATTCATAGTCTGGTGACTGAGAGTGACTTGTGAATAAAGATATAAGTCTATGAGACCAACCTGTCACTTCTTAAATTTCCTCCAAACCTAGGGTTGATATGTGAGAATAAGTTAGGGTATTTCAAAATTCTTAATTTGTTCTTAAATAAATTCTAAACCTTTAGGCTAAGTCGTTGGTGAACTTTCAACCGTAGAAAAGCAATTTTCAATCCAAAAGTTTTAGTGAAAATTTTAGGTTTAATAAAATCAAATTTTCATTGAAATCACCAAAATGTCCCAAAGTTTCTTTTGATAATTTCTAGTTTTAAGTTCATTAAAGTTGAATTTTTAATTCACAAGTTTATTTTTTTATTTTCCATTCGATTTAATGGATTTAAAAATTATTTACCACCACTGCATTAATGTAATAAAGTTGTACAAATTTTGTACCAGTAAATTAAATCTATTTACTCCACACCAATTATAGTTATAAAAAGTATTCTTCCAAATAAATTACAAATAAATCATCTTACTTGGTAAATGAAACGAGCTTAAAAAAGGGTAGGCTTGAAGACTGCATGGATTCTTTCAATCAAGTACCGCACTTGTATCGTATCTCAGATACAAACATAGCAAAATACTGAACAAATATGTCACGACAAACATATCACTTGACGTATCCCTTATTATATATATATATATTTTTTTTTCCTATCGTACACGAGGATATGATAGATATAAGACAAGAACGTGTGATAGATATAACAATATCAAAATGTAATATTTAAACTTTTTCCAAGGAATAACTCAGTTAACTTGCATCCTTGCAGGTATAGTTGCTCAAACATATTTTTAATGGAACATATATATACATATTTTTATTTATTATATATCTTACCTTTTCCACATCTTTATTCTTTTAAAACCGCTATAGTCTTTGTTCATATCCGTACCCATGTTTGTGCTTCTTAGACTGTGCTCGACTTCAAGATAAATCTTTAAAAATATAAAATAAAATAATCACCATAATAATGCAAATGTTTATTTTTAGGAGAAATGTCAGATACA